>NKCK01000161.1:0-103174 GCA_003946995.1 Fusarium oligoseptatum
ACGAGACTCACGATGGAGTCACGATGACATGCCAGACGATGGTGGATTTCGTGACCGTCTTTTCTAGCTTATTTAAGTAGGCTAAATAGCTACTATTAAGGGATAGGTATCTACCTTATAATTACCTTATCTATAGCAAAGGTAATAACTCTTAGTATACCTTATATTAATCTCGTCTTAATTAGCCTACTTAGCATATTTCTTAATAAGGGCTTAATCCTAAGGGCACTTTAAGAGGTACTTATATAAGTTTTATAACTAATTAGAATTTACTTTAGTTAATATTACTAAGGTTAGTTTTTACTCTATTATATTTTTCTTAGCGCGGTAAAATATAAGGTAATAGGGGCTAATATTTAATCCTTAGGCCCTAGCTATTATTATTAATAGCTAGCTTTTTCTTTTTATTAGCCTAAAATATCTATTTTTATTATTTAATTTATTATATTTCTTTATTAAGGCAAGGTAAATATTTATTTTTATTAATAAGGTATTTATAAATTATGCCTTAAGGCTATTATTTAATATATTTTAGAGATATAAGATCTTACTAGTATTTAGCTATAACTTTGCTTTATTATTTATAATTTTTTTCTTAAATCTTAGGTAAAATACTATAAAAGACTTAATCTTATCTTACTTAATTATATATAAGTTACTAATAGCCTTTAATTTCTAGTCTTTTTTTTATATAATAAGTTAAGTTAATAAAAAGAATTTAATAATACTCTTAGTTCTAAAATAAACTAATATTTCTATAAATATAATAATATTCTTTTTAGCCTTATTTATTAAATATAAATAAATATATCTTAGCTAAAATATAGGGCCGCCTAAGGCCTTAGTATCTTTAATAAGTTTACCCTTTATCTCTAGCTTTTAGCTATATTATATTAATTTTTATCCCTTAAATAAGGCAGGGTTTAATAGCCTTAGTCTTAGTTAGTAATAATAGGCTAGATACTAGGTAATAATAGAAGTAAAGGTAATAATTATTTTTATTCTCCTCTAGTATTAATATAAGTATTAGTATAAGCTATATAAATTATATAAATATCTTTAGTACTAATAATTTTAACTTTATCTCTTTATTTATCTCTCTTAAGGCTATATTCTCGGATTATATAAGCTTAATTTTTATTTAGAAGTTACTTAAGGATATTAGCTAATTAGGTAATAATTCCTACCTAGGTTATATCTCTTAAATAATTTATTATTTTTTTTTTATTTATAACTTTTTAGTACTTTTAACTTTATATTCTTTAGGTTCTTTAGGTTTTTTAGGTTTTTTAGGCTTTATAGCTTTAATTAATTTCTAAAGTAATTTTTATATTTTTTAACTTTATAACTTTAATAAACTTCTAAAGTAATTTTAAAAGTATATAAATAGCTTATAGTAATTAGATTTTAATTATTTATTTTTAATATTATTTATTTTTAAGATAAAAAAAAAAAAGGAAAATAAACTATAAGCGCATTAGGGTTTTATAGTTCCTCTGGTCTTACTCTATGCCTATTGGCGTAGCCATAGCAACAGGGTCCTGACCTGTTACACCGACGGCCGCGCCTATGCCAATGGCCTGGCGATAGTGAGGCGCATGGTAAAGAGAAGGAAGAAACAAAGAGGTAAGATGACCCTGAAGTGTAGGTAGGCGAAGAAGACACGAAGGCTGACGGTGGTCAGTCAGATATTCTCTTCTGCTAGCAACTCCAGCCGTCTTAAGTAACGGTACAACAGCAGGAAATAGAGGCAGTTACTTACCCCCTTGCATGAGGCGCTGACTGCATGACCAGATGGCTTTTGCGCCGTGGCTTAGTTGTTTGCCTACCCAACGTATTCTTTGTCCTATTGTTGTTTGAACAGTAGCCTGGGAAGGGGGTGGGGGGGTGTAATAGCTAGCGAGACCCTGCAAAGTGTACCTACGCCACGTTCACCAACTGACTAACCAGATTGGGGAGACTCTGTCTGGGTGACTTGACATCCCCAGCACTAAAGGCAATATAGTAGTAAAAGAATATTAGTTCAAGACTCACCTTGGACGAGCGGGAGCCAATCAAGAGACCGTTGAGAAGCTGTGTGTCGATTATCTGAAGCTTCCGCACACGGAGCTCTCTGAGCGCCTCACCCGTGAGGTCTTACCCAACAGGCTGCGGGTCCACGCTACTATCCAATTTGTTTTTAGTGCCCCGACCACATGGGATCCCACCCTGGTTGATGGATTCAGGCGCTTGATTTGCGCCGCGGTCTTTGATATAATTGATGGGGCTGGCCCTACTCACGACAGCTTTGCATTAGTAGCCGAGTATCTCGTTTCTACCTTCTTACTAACGACTACACTCTATCATATAGGAAGGCCAACACATCATAGATGGTCGTCAATGTTGGCGTGAGTCCCCACACCTCACTTTCTGCTGTCTCGTCTCCAATTGACTGGGGATAAGACTTTTGTCGGCTCCGTATTAGAAGCGATCCACAGGACATCTAAGAACCCCTGGAGCAGTTTCGGTAAAAAAAATTTAAAAAAAAAAAAAAAAAAAGTCTAAAATGGGGGCCCTGACTAAACCTGAGTGAGTCGTCAAGGTTGGTCAAAACAAGTGCTTGCCGGATTGGGGCCATGTAGGGAGTTGTTGAAGCCCCTGCTTAAACAACAGGTACGCATGATCGAGTCGTGTGCGTGGTAATTGGTGCACACGCCGGGAGACATTCTGCTGCGGCAAGACCACGAATTCCCCCTATCCTGACGTCAGCTGGCCTAGTAATCCACCCAGGCTTATCTTATGCTCTCTAAAGATTCAGGGGCATACCCTATATCATGAACCATCTCATGCGCTTTTTTGATAGGTAGGTATGATACCTTAAATCGGCTAAAGCAGTAGTAGATAAAAATTCCCAGTTGATGGTTTATACAGCCCTTATTTACAATACTATCTATACCTATGACATCTTTTCACCATCGCTTACCGGGCTTCATTTGGTCTTCGGTGCCAGATCCTAAACTCCCCCTCGGCTGCACGAAAATGGCAAATTTTTGGCACAACGAAAGCAATTTGGATGGTCTCGGAGCCGGGAACCCTTGGCCAGAATATTATAGGGCACTGAGATCCACAACGGCACTTCTCAAGCCGAACCAGTCCCGAGTGTTCGATTAGAAAATCGTCGTCAGCCATGCCAGCCATGCCAGCCATCCCTCATCATTAGAGTAAGGCATGTCAACGGCCCAGCCACACCCATATATCACCTTTACCCGTGCTAACGGTAGTTGACAAGACCTTAATCCAGACCATTTCCCCCAAAAGGTCAATATCTCGAACGAGGAGAATGCTAAGGGAATGAAGAGCGTCTTCTGGCGCAAAGAACGCCATGTCCAGGTCAAACTTTTGGATCAAGGCGCAAGTTAGGCAACTTTATCTGTAGTGAGAAGAGTCCCCCAACAGCTTCAAGAACCGCACCACTGACTTATTTAGTGGACTAGGGTGGAAATCAAGTCAGTGAACCGGTTGGGATGACTCTGGCCGATAACACCTTCCCTCATCACTCCGATCATTGACTTGAATGAAGTTGAAGAGGTCTAGGTGAAGGATGGAAGGATGAGGTCTTGATGTGTCAGGAGTTCTGTTTTTCTGTTGCTGTAATTAAGATAACCTAGCCCAGCCCAATGCTACCGTGGAATTTCTCGTGATTTGATCACGGATATCTCCGGTTTGATAGGTACTGTGGATTACTCCCCCCGTCTTTGGGGTCCATGCTCAAACCCAGCCTTAGAAAGGGATTGATACACTTCCAAGTGATGCAGGATGGATACCGATACCAAGACGGCGGTGAAGAAAAACATTTGCATGATGGAGGCCGACGACCGCAGCGGTGAGGGCCATCGGTTTCGTCATGTACCTAGCAGCAGTACGAGAAGGCAGTCATGAAACGACGTAAGACGGAACGCACAAAACGGCGTCTCCGAATGAGACATCTACAATGGTGAGCGACGTGATTTGAGCCTCTTTACTAGGTCAAAGTTCTTTCCCTTCTCACACGTTCTTTAGAACCCAGCGGCAGTATTAGAAGCCTCGGCAGCGCCGCCTCAACGGTCCATGCAGTTTCAGCCATGAGCCATAAATACCTAGGGTTAGGTAATTAAGGCAGTGGCGGATGTGACGCTACTCGTGGCTTATACGAAATTCATGCTCCGGAAAGTGGGAGACGCCACCCGGCCGATGTGATCCCCACATGGCCGCGAGAGAGGCTTGCGTGTCTCGCCGCGGCAATTGACCAATGGACTCGATCTGATTTGACAGAATCGATTGAAGTACCCAGATTCGCCTTGACCGGGATCTGGGTTGGTTTCACGGCAATTGTGATAGGTGGCGCTTCTTTGCCCTTGCCTTGCGCGTCAGGGGGGTGACGTGCCTCGGCTTGCACTGCTTAATTCGTCGTCTTTGCCGCAGGGCAGAGATTTTGATCTTCACCCTGGGGCCATCTCCGGGCCATGTCCAGATGTGACAACGCGTCAGCGTGTTTCGTTGTTTTGTGTGTCTGGGGAAACGCAATGACTAGCCAGCAGCACCGTGATGTGGGATGGATTTTGGGCAGTGTTGAATAGATTGAATGTAACCTGAGAAGATTGTCGAGAATCTATAAGTAAGGCAGACCTATGCTACGAAGCAATTGTAAATCATCAACACTATTAAACGCTTCACTCTTCAGACAACCAACCACCAATCCCATCCTATCAGATTCATCACCCTTCTACTAAAATCTCAACTGCGCCTACATCACAATGCGTATCAACACAAATCTCTTTGCCAGCTTCCTCCTGCTGTCGGGAGCTGCCACAGCTCACCCTGGACACAACGTCGCCCAGGAGGCGGCCGAGCGACGCGATTTCCTCAACTCTGTGAAGCGATCTTCACTCGCCCACTGCGCTGACAAGCTCAAGGCCCGAGGCGTCGAGGCAAGGAATGTTGCTCGTCGCTCTGCGCAAATCTCCAAGGCCCGCCAGAAGCGTGGTCTTAAGAAGCGCGACCTCGAATCTGTTCTGAGCGCTTCTCATAACCAGACGGATCAGGGATATACTGTTAACACGGACGCCAACACGCTCTTTGCTGGAATCAACTCTTGCGTTTTGACCCCCGAGGTTACCCAAGGACCTTATTGTAAGAGCCCAATCATATTTTGTTGTACATGAATTCTAACACTGTCAGATGTTGCTGGAGAATACGTCCGCGAGAACATTGTCGAAGAACAGGAGGGCCTAGGCATCGTCCTCGACTACCAGGTCATTGACGTTGAGACCTGCGACCCAGTCCCCAACGTCTACCTCGAGATGTGGCACTGCAACTCCACGGGTGTCTACTCTGGCATCGTCGCGAGCGGCAACGGCGACAGCTCAGATGACACAAACATCAACAACACCTGGCTTCGCGGAATCCAGCGTACCGACTCAGATGGTGTCGCTCAGTTCGAGTCCATCTTCCCTGGCCACTACACTAGCCGAGCCACACACATCCACATCATGGTTCATACAAATGCCACTCTTCTGGCCAACATGACCCTGGGCAGCGAGAACTATGCCAGCCACGTTGGCCAGGCCTTCTTCGACCAGGACCTCATCACGCAGGTTGAGACTCTGGAGCCATACGTCTCCAACACGCAGGAGCTCACCACGAACGCCGACGACAGCATCCTGAGCGAAGAGACGGCCACGGATGGAGTCGACCCTGTTATGGAATACACCATGCTCGGAGATGACATCGCCGACGGCCTCTTCGCCTGGCTCGCCTTTGGCATCAACGCCACCCAGTCCCAGTCCATCACCCCGGCAGCCTTCCTTTACGAGTCCGGAGGCGTCGCCAACGAGAACTCGGGTGCCGGCGGCGCTGGAGGTAGCCCCCCGGATGGCATGACTCCCGGAGCCGCTCCCGGAAGTACACCCCCGGCCCGCGTGTGAGCTGGCTTCGCGGCTAAGCGGGAAACAGCATCAGGTTTGAGGCATAGATGATTTTCCGGCTCGCCGGGGGTCTTTGCCGAGTTTGGGTCAAAGTTATAGAGCTGTGGCGAAAGTGTGCTGGCACATGAATGAACATTGGAGGCGCTAGAGGAATACCGAAGGGTCGGTGTAAGATTTGTTTCGCATTAAATAGACAATTTCCTAAAAGCTTATTATAAAAATCATACACACGAGATTTTGAATTAACTAAAACTCCTGATCAAGACACGCTGTTTGTCACACTTGTTGCTTGTATCATCACTAGAGGTAGGCTAGGGAGTGCCTATTGAACTTTGTAACCCTCAATAGTCTTTAGCAACCTAGCTGAACCATCCTATCTGGTCTTTCCTGATAAAGTCAGTTGATTAGAGTAAAAAGGCCAAAACAAGTCCACCAATAATGCCGAGTGTCCATGTAGCCGCCTCCGACTTTCGAAACTGCGCCTTCTTGTAACCAATTCCTAGGTCAAAGACCAAGTGTCTGACACCATTGATAAAGTGATAGGAGAGCGGGAAACCCAAAAGACCAAACTTGATGGCCGCCTTGACGACAAGGGGCAAAGAGCCAAAAAGCCGACGCTACCGCGGCCGAGTCGAACGGCAAGCCAAAGAGCGGGGCGACGGCGTAGGCGCAGAGGGTGAGGTACGCCGTGCCCCCGAGGGCGATGCCAGTGATACGGGTCCAGGCCGAGGCGCTGAGCCAGACCTGGCCGATCTTGTAGATGCTGAGGTGTGGGGTGACGGGTCGGTTGAGACGTTGCTTGACGAGAATGTCGTGGCCTTCTTTGGCATTCATCCGCACGATGGTTGGTGGGCTTCTAGGCGACATGTTATGGACTTAATTCGTTGTATAGCTATCGTTTAGTTTCCGGTCGGGGGAATGTTGAGCATACCGTGAGTGTTGTGACAACAGACGGGCGACGGCTAGTTTGGAAACGTTTTGGTTGAAGAAGACATTTGGTCTCGCCGTGCCTGGTAGAGGCTTATCAGCATGCCGTAGTTGAGTCAAAACAATGTGCCATTGAGAGTAATAAATACCACGGATGGCCGACAAGCCGACTAGTTGAAGGTTCATGAAGGATTGGTTGAGACGACTGCAATAAGGATGCTTGGTCAAGGGGGGCCTCTGAGCAACCCAACGGAAATAACACACCCGTAGCAATAAGGATACTTCAGAGGCGACAAGAGATGTGACAAAGCTGAGAAAAGAGAGCAGGTTAAAAGCATCGAGAGAATCTCTCAGCCGGAAATACGCCCCCGTCATCTTTCACGTGGTCCTTCTTCGCCCTCTTGCGTCGTGAATAACCCGGGACCTCCGACGGACCCTCGTTCTCGTTTAGGTGGGGACACGGTCAAGTACCTAAATCGAACAGTCGTTGTTGGCGGGAATAAAGTGGAGGGTATTCCCGACTCAGTGTGCGTCTCCAAGTCGGCCAATCGGTAACAGTGTGGTGGTGATCGGGTTGCGGTCCTGGAAACTGATTACCGAGGACAATCAATTCTCAAGGGGACTGGAAAACTTGTTGACGAATGGGAGGAGAAACATATTATCCTGGTGTACTACGTAACTAGTATGTAACGCTGGGAGGAAGGGATATGAGAGTTGCTCTGTGGTAAGTCCTTGCTGATACTGCAATCTATTCACCTCGCAGCTTTTATTTCTGCTGAATCTACTGTTGAGAATCCCCGAGGTACCCAAACTGCAACATGACCACCGCGCCACAACAAGAAAGCAAAAACGCCGTACGCAAAGACAACAGGGCTCATCATTAGCCTACTCCCCCTCGACTTCATCCAAGGCCATGATGGGTGGATCGCGAGGTACACGAACCGTGACCGGCTCGCTGACCTTTACTCCCCTAGCGTCCACTACTCCAAGTCAGTGAGTGTTACGCGTTTACATGATGTCGGAGGGGGGAGGGTTCTTCTTACCACACAGGAAAGAGGCCTCGGCCATGCCGATGGTCGCCCTGATCTTGAAGTTGACTTGGAGGAAGTAGTCCTTGCTCCAGAAGACCTTGCGCTTCTTCTTCACCTCTGCCCCTTCGAGATTTGCACGCATCACTTGATGCGTTACATGACGATCTCCGGACCTGTCAGCGTGGATACGGATAATTTCCAAGTGTCGGTCGGGTCGTGGGCATACCTTTGGCTGATGAGGGGTTATCCGATACACTGGTGACAATCTCAATGTTGCAAACCTTCCGCTCGCCCTGTTTAAAAAACACGGTGCGATCGATCTCTATCTCTCCCTCGTTGTCGATCTCTTCGCCCTGATATCATGGATGTCAGCTGCAAGGCGTTTGGCCAAGGTACCAAGCAAACCGAACCGACCTTTCTGATGATCCATTCGACACAATCATCATAACGCCCCTCGACGCCCTTGCCTCGCTTCAAGATGGACCTCCACTTTGATTTGGCGGGAGCAGCGCTCGGGATGCGGCCTACCATCCCAAATGATGCGCGGCAGGCAACCCTGGGGAAGGCGACCCCTTTTTCGCTGGTGTTGTAGACCAGACCCATGCAGACGGCTAACCGGGGCTTCCTAGATACCACCAAACTGGCTGACTTTAGGCTGGGGTGCCCGTCGCAACGCTCTTTCAGTTTGCGCTTGACATAGGGTGAGCTGCCAAGTCCTCCCGAGAGCAGGAGGTAATGCTAGGTAGATTGTTAGCCCGCTGACAGGAACATGGAGCAGGATGGTAGACTTTCCAATGGTTCATTGAGCTCCATTATCCTCTCACAGATGCAGTCTGTCATCTCTTCAATCTGTTGATCAAAAAGGGGCGCAAGCTCCCTCCTGGACCGCATCAGCCTGGCGAGCTATTTTCCCGTATTCATTAACTCACCCAGGATTTATCAAGTCCCCATTCTGGATATAATCGTCGAAGATACTCTGGGGATCTCCGAGATGGGGTACGGGAACCCTCCGAGTATTCTTATCCGTACTCCCGAACTCGTGCTTGGCCTCGAGGAATCTTGGGCTACACCGCATCTCCCAAGCCACAAGAGCAGCGCGACGGCCCAGGAGATGCTGGTGAGGCTTCAAAATGTCTGTCATGCGCACCTCAAAGCCTTGATCGATACGTGCTGATCCAATCTTTCGACCTTTAGAGTCCAACGTTAGCTGCTGTCATGACGAAAGGCAAAAATCTGCTCACCGATCACAGGCTGGTGCTCGCGCCAATGTTGAGTATGCTGCGCGTTGGTTGCGACCTGGAGGACCGAAAAGTCCTGTGGCAAGTCAGTTTGAGAGACAACGGCAGCGAAAGGTGGTGGTGGTTAATACCCCAGTGCCAGCGCCAACATCGACAATCATGACATTTTTGGCCTCTCTACACAATCATGGTCAGTAATAAAGCAATACAATACAGGGAAAGCGGCGAGAATGATGCCTACCTGGAGGCTCGCGACCGGGTTTGGGGTGTGGAGCTCGAAAGCGGCTGTAGCTTGGGGTTCTGTCATGGTAACAGCGATGCTGTGAGCACCGCGACCAAGGAGCTGGCTCTGCGCCTTCTCGAACCCGGCCCTGGATATCAGTGTTTTAAATCGGGACACAAGATAGGGGTCCCAACAAGCCGGCACGCTAAAGGCAAATGAGATATTGGAATGGTTCCAGGGTTTGTCGAGTATCCCATCAAGAACAAACCTCTCTGAAAGCTCGTCATGTAGGCATTTCAGGTAGTCAGCATACAGCTTCTCAGCTGCTGCATGATCCGAGTCGTCATCACCGAAGTCTGTCTTGAACCATTCCTTGATGGATAGGTTCTCCGTGTTTTCCGGGATCTTGTCCCCCCAATACAGGGGCGACTGAGCGCTCCCCGTTCTGGCGTACGCCAGTCTTGTCGGCACCTTCCAGCTGTCATCGCCTCCCCATTTGAGGCACTGGACGTCACACGTGGCTTTATCGATCTTGTGTTGGCGATACGCGACAGCGGTACCTACGGTATGTTGACAGCTGTTAGATGTGTCGTATCCCAGAAGCGTTGAGGATCGAAGGAATGGAAGGGGCCCTACCGCTCATCCCAACGTCGATACCGACGGTCAAATCGATAGCCATGTTGAAGAGTCGGGGTATTCTCGATGGTGATTGTATAAGTCGGTCGTGGGAGTCGTGACGAGAAGCTCTGGTTCGAGTTTAGGAGCTGGGCAATACTTGGTGACTGACTGTGAGGGTGAGGGTGAGGGTGAGGGTGAGGATGAGGATGACGGTGAGGGTGGGATGCCTCAGGAGTCAACGGGCAAGATGTAAAACAGAGAAGAGAAAAAGACAGGAAATGACAACTCAACCAGCCAGCCACATTATGCCGTATGGCTCCGTTTCCAGTCATATTGGCTGTATGTCCCGTCTGTATGCTCCCGCTCGCAGGAAGGTAGAAGATTGTATAGCGGTCAGGAAAGGAACTGGGTAACTTCACTTTTTCTTCCCCTTCCCTTCCCCTTCCTTTCCTTTCCGAAATTCCTTAGCCAAGGCTTTGCCAGTAAAAACCAATAATGACGATGGACAAGTGAAACGTTCTGACACACATCTATCCACGGTGATGTGTACTCCGTACCTAGGTATGGTGCATGAGATGAGATGAGTTGCACAGAGCTCTTTCCACATTCAGTTAGTAGTCCAGCTAACCCCATTGGGCCCTGGCACCCGGTGGGGTCTGGTTAGACTAACTGAATGTGGATGGCACGCCCAGACGGCAGTTAAACAAACAACAATACAAATGTGAATAAGTTGGTGGGCAATCAATCAAGCCACGGCGTAAATATTATGTTCATTCATGCTGAAGGGGTTAGGGTCATGTGTCTTGATCCGTGCGACCATCCTCTGCTATCCATGCCCTGCCCTCCTCTGCTGTCCATGCCCTGCCCTCCCTCCTCCTCTCTTCGCCTTCCACTCATCTTCACTCTCATTCTCGTTCTCTTTCTCTTTCTCATTTTGATATTCCATACCTCGATCATCATGGTCCTCACAATCGATCAAGCCATCGGTATCGGGGTTGTTGCCGGCTTCGCTGGCTGTCTCATCCTCATAGCCGCGATACTGGGCATATCTCGCATCATATCCGCCTACAATGTGCCTCCTAACCGCGCCATCATCAGACCAACTCAGCCCTTGCCTACGGGGCTGGTTGTGCCGCCAAATGTGATCGGGGAAATGAACATTGGTGTGCATGAGTTGGCGGGCGTTCGGGATCTCGAAGACGCTGACAATCTCGAGTACTCCATCTGGTGTTTCGCCAAATCTTTCTTCGGCCGCACCCTCCACGGGCAGCCAGATGTCCCAGAGTGTCTTTTCGAAGAATCTGAGCTCGTTCGTCTAGCTGGGGAACCTGTCAACGGTGGGACCTGGTCCCAGTCTATCAGCAACATTTCCACGCGAGTCCCGGCCATTAGGTGCTTCCTCGCACAGGTCATGTACAGGCGCATGCAGCCTACCTGTCCTGTTGATGAATGCCTTCTTCCACCCGAGGTCTCTAGCTGCTACCAGCTTGTGTGCCAAGTTTATGACCTCCCGAGAAGTGAGTTGACCCTTCAGAGTAACTTGACAAGGCATTCGTTTGTATTAATGACAACACAGGAATCAGGACTATCGCTGCTTGGCGAGAAAGCGTATTTATTCTCCTGTCCTACCCCTGGTCCACCATTTTGCCAATCCCATCCAGGCCTTTCGACGAGGGTGACCCCAGAGCGGAAAGAATTCGGGCCATGGCTCCGGCCATCGTCAATGTCTTGCAGCCAGAGGCGCTTAGAACGGACCAGCCACGAATTGACGGATTGGAGCGTGAGATGGAGATTATACTTGAGATGGCTGCTAACTCTGCAATCGTTCTTCTGGGTCAACCCACAGAGTGGGAGGCGGCGTGGTCTTCAACCAAGCCGGGATTCATCGTTAACCCCGGGCTGAGGTTTGTCTGGCAGGGACAGACCAAATATTCGAGGCCGGCCCTGGTGGATGACGAACTAGCCTGGCCGATGCGCCCTGATGGCCAGGACCAGCCGAACAGTCAAGCTGAAGAGCGACCAAAGTCCGACGCTGCTGGAACGCCCACCCATGATTCCTTGCAGCTGCGTGAGCAAAAGACTGCTGAGCACGGCGCCGCTGCGTAGAGCGCCACCGACAATTGACGGAACTAGCCCATTACTACTTCTTCAGTTCTCCCTACAAAGATAGTTTTCAGTAGTTCACCTCATCTGTCGTATTCTTGTCAAATGCTACGTCGGTATTCATGAGAAGAGCAGTGCGTGTCATCGGTGATTGCCAGCTTATGATGCTTTACATAATCCAAGCCTTCAGTAACCTGCGGAAATCCACACCACCTCTATCCCGCCCCTTCCTGGGCATTCGTTTCCATGAGCCGCGTCGGTAATAGTCGCTTCCGTGGTCCATACTCTCCTGTCAATGTGAGAGGTGCAGGGTCAAAAGCAATACCATCAGCCGTTTACATCCCCGCCCCCCCTGGTCAGCCATCGGAAAGTTGCAGGCCGCCATCCACCGCCACGTCACTCACCTTAACCTCAACCATTAGACCAAATCCATAATCCAAGAATTACAGGGGCCAGCCTGCCGCACGGGCGACACTGGCCCTAGCTTGAGCTAGAAGCCTGTACTCCGGCATCTCTCGGGATTGTCGGGTAGAGGGTATCATAAGCGAGATCCAAGGGTTTCACTGTCAAAGATGCTCGTAGGGCCAATCTATCGACTTCGCAGGTAGGTAGCTACATCCTCGTGTCCACCACCGCAAGGGTAGGCTTGGCAGCCAATGATGCAAACCCTCCACGCCTAGCCAATTCCTCAAAGTAAGTTAGGCCCGGAGAATGGGACCAACTCAATATGGCCATCCCGGACGCTGAAGTTGATGGGGCTCACTCGGTCTTGGAGGCATCAAATCAACTGTTGACCAGTGAGGTCGCTCAATAGCGCCTTCGTCGACGTGGGAGAGGTGGACCCAGAATCCAATCCAACTAGGTAGGTGAGCAGCCATCATGGGCCACAACAAGACCGAGCTAAGAAATCTCTAAGTCTTCCTACGCGGGGCTTCCATCAGCGCGCGGGTGTCGCTTGTTTCGTGACCGGGTCGCCCATGTTGATGCAGAAATACGGAACTGCAATCTCACCAGAAATATCCCCTGCCAGGTTGGTACCATTTCCAGCCAGTCAAGCTACTAAAGCGCTGAAGGCTGCCATCCGCCACTTCATCACCGTGGACCTCAACCATTGGACATTCGAGGGGCTGTGTGTGTTACACAAGGTGGGGGGTACTGGTACCTGTCAGCGCCCCTGAAAACAGGTAATAGCAAACAGCAACAATTGCATGCAGGTGCTGTTTGTAACATGGATGGCGCAGGACTCAGTCAGGGGCCTGCACGTTCTGTTCAATCGATGAGAGTGTATCAGCCCTTCGAACTCGGCGTATCACGGTGAACTAAGAGACGGCATCCACAACTTGTCACGGCCCGTCAGCTCACGCCCATCAGGGAAAGAAATGAGAAAGGGAGGTGGATCTCTTGGTCCAAAGGGAATACTGCACAGTAGAAGGACGGGAGCATGGGTAAACGCAATCCAGGGGTCGGCCGACACTGCCACCCTTGATGATACCCAAGCTGTAGAAGTTGACCAGTCCTTCCCTTCTGTTTGTTTGTTTGTTTTAGATTGGACTATCGGTCTGCCTCCCCTCCATCTCGGGGTCAGAAAGAGGGGTAATTTAATTCACACGGTCTTTAACGCACGTAGGGCGTCAACGCCTAACACTGTACAACACATTTACTTGTCAACTTCATCTCCTCGTCCTCTCACCGTTCCTATCAGTATACTCTCGCCTTCCTCCGTTTGGACTTGGCATGACAGATCCAGAGCTTAGGGAACTTGATTGGAAGCTCGCGTGTGTGGGGGCACTTGTTGGTGGGTGCATGTAAGAATGCCTTGTGGCTTCCGCCATCTCTGGTCCTTACCCCTGAGATGTCAGATCCAAAGCCTCAGTAAGGTATCATCGGCCTGCTGCCCGCATCTCGGCCACCTGACCAAAGCCGGCTTGGCCAGTAGCCCATGCTTGGGCGCCGGCAGATTTTTGGAGGACATGTGCAGAGGACATGTGCAGAGCCACGTTCGGTATGCAAAATAGGATGAACGACACAACTCAAGTCGCAGCAGGTCTTCAAATGTGCCTGTCGCATGCTGCGGGTTTTCGGGAGAAGGTGACCCCCGCTAGCACTTGCATATCCGGGGAGGCTACTCACCCCTAAAGGAGTGCTGATGTCAATGGGTTGCTTAGGTGCGGACTGACGGGACAGTGGGCTGTGATTCAATGCACAATGCACAATGCATATGCATAGGCTGGGCCTAGACTCCCGTGATACTGAAAGAGCCTTGCATCAATACGTTCAATAACTGAACGTGTCTGCCATGGCCATGGTGTGATGATGAAGGGAGAGTTGGAGCAACAAGTGGAGGAGAACGGCAAAACTGATTGACGGGTCATCAGGGAGCCGCTACCCCTGTCCCGTATCAGCCCTGCAGGGTACCGGAGGCTAAGCATCCATGGTACCATGAGAGAGAAACGGTTATCCTAGACTACCATTGCGGGGGAGTGCGCAATGCATGAGCACTCGTTTGGTTGATTTCGCCGGGGAAGGGGGCTCTTCTCCAACCGACCTCTCGTTGGGACCAGCTGACCCCCGCGTCCAGCATGTCACCGATCCTACGGCCTCCAGCCCTCACAAGACATGCACCACAGTGGGTCCGATGTAGAAGTGCATAGAATTGTTTCTATGGAGGTAGGTTTGTCGTCATTTTGGAAGGGGAGGCAGGCATGTGGGATTTCATGAGGCTGGACATTTGTTGTGATTCTTTGCCCTACCCCGTCTCCCCTGAAGGCCTAGAGGAAAAAGAAACGACGTAGAGGTCGAAACCTCTCTGCCTGTGGCAAATCAGGCTGAGCAGAGGGCTGAGCAGGGGTATGAGTCAAGAGCAATCAAGCAGTCAGCCAAGATGGAGCCGTAAGTAACATCCAAGTTAGACGACGGGAGTTGGTGGTCCTGTTTTTCTTCTTCTTCGTCTTCTTCTTCCCTCTTCTTTAAGCGCCAAGCGCGGTAGTAAACGCCGCCTCCGGCATGACGTGGGCGTTTACCCCCCAGTACAGCACAATGCTGCTGTAGCGAAGGATCTAACCTAGCTTGGCTGTGGTACTTATTGAAAGGTATCTTTCACTTTTGTCGCAACTTGATATGCCATAGCGGCAGGTTAGTGAGTCATTCAACTGGTTGGTCCCTGATCCTCTCCACTGTGTCCACGACAATAGCCGCCCCCTCCTTTCCGTTTGCGCTTGGCCCTGCAAGTCTACAGTTGAGCCTCCAGGTTTCCTCACGCCGCAATGAGTTGGCTGTTTGAGACGGTTCATTAAGAGGCAGGCTCGTTGTGTGCAGGACGTCAGAATATGCTCACCGCCATGGCATGTCAACAGTTGACAGGCCTCCCAGGCCACGCTGGGGATGGATAGCTCAGGAGCTAGGCCTTGCCGAAAGCTCACGACGGTTTGGCTTAGCTGAACATCCATATCTTTATGCATGCTTGCCTGCAGACCCATGTCGTCCCGGCCACCTCCGGACCCCTAATTCTGAGCTATCAGAACCAAGTTCTCGGTGAGGGAGCGAGCACCGGCTTGGGGAGTTGACATGAAGTTCGATAGCCATGGCACTCAGAAACACTAAAAACCCAGGTCTTCCCTATCTAGAGCTCGAAATTTGACACTCTCGACCTCCTTTCCCTAACTCTTCCCACCTGGCCTGGCCGCTCCGACACCCCCACAACCATTTCTGTCACAGCTATTCAACAGCCACCCGTGTACATTCGCTTGGACTTGACTCTCAAGATTCGAGTTTTTGAATTTTTTCGTCTGTCAACATGGCTGAATTCATTGTCATAGGGCCGATCCTAAGCGTGTCCCTGAGGCTAATAGCCGAGTTGGGTATTTCCATGGTGGGCATCGACGCCGAGGTCCGTGGCCTCGACTTGATCGCGAAAAATGTTGAAGATGACATTGAAGACGCGGTCATTTTTTATGACAAGTTTGCGAAATATGGAATCAGCCAAGAACGCAAGCTGAGGCAACGAGCGCTTCAGTCGATCAACAAAACAAAAGAAGCCCTCGAAATGTTCCGACAACAGCTTCGGGCACATGGCAATAACCAAACGTTGTCTGTGCTACTCGGAGACCGGATCAGAGTTCGTAAACTTGTGGAACCCCTACAAGCTACCCAAGCACAGTTGGCACGCAGGGTTGATTGGATGAGGGCGGCCTTGTCTGACCTGGAGAAGAACTTCGACCCCTTGAAGGAGAAAGAGGGCCTTGCGTCAAGCGTCCCGCCAAACGAGCGGCCGGGTTGGGTTGAGACTGAGGATTAGTGAATCTGTTGGCTGATAGGATTGGGGGACTGCGATTATTCACTGCGCTTGGAACAGGGTTGGAGTGATTAGGGGGCTTGTCTATGAGTAGAAAGTAGAGGGGTTTTTGTTTTTGTTGGCCGGTTTTCCCCTCTGTCCACTGTTAGATTTCTACTACGTAATGTAATACAGCGCACTTTTTCAGTGGATTCAACTCACTCCCTTTCAAATGTTGACCTGCAGTTGCCAGATTAATCTGCTAATTCCTATTCTCGCTTCCGCAGCTCCAACTTCCTGGGCAGCTAGCCCTTAGCTTCCCAGCAACTAATTACTCTGTAATAAGTATATAATAATTTAATATATTTAATTTACAACGCATCGTGAGGTCAACCTCGCTAATTACAGGTGTGAGATAGGCAAGTAACCCACTAGAGCGTCCGCCTCCCTTACTAAACAGCCTTCTCATCCGACTCGACATGTGCAGTCTCAACCTTTTCTCCCTCAGAGGCAGCAATCAACAGCTCTCCGTTCCTGCCGTACTGATGCGGAGTCTCGCGAGCAACCTTGACAACATCAAGAGCACCTCGAACTCCTTTGACCTTTGAGAAAATCAAGTCCATCTCTTCCAATGAGCGGCGAGAAGATTCAGGGAAGAAGAAGTATACGGACGGGATCATGATGGCGTTGATGACGGCGAAAATGGTGTAGGTGTATTCCTTGATGTTTTCGAAAGCAACCGGGGTGATCATCACCACCTGCCTTTGCGTTTAGTTTCCAGACACAATTAAAAGCCTTGGGCTCATCTGAGCAGAGGAACATACCAGGAAATTGCAAATCCAGTTGCAAGACGTTGCCAGAGCGTTGGCAGGGGCACGAGTGTGCAGAGGTGTGATCTCGGCCGAGTACAACCAAGTCATGCCCAGCCATCCAAATGCAAAGACAATATTGAAGACAAAGAGGAAGACAATACTAGCAATCTGAAAAGGCAGGGTATCAACAGAGTTGACCCCAGTCAGGATAGCCATGGTTATCGCCTGGCCGATGGACGAAAACAACATGAGTTTGCGACGGCCAACCCGCTCAACCAGGAAGACACCGGGCCACGAGGCAAGGAAGTACTCGGTGCCGTTCAAAGCAGCTAGGAGGCGGGAAAGACTAGCTCCAAAGCCGATCTTGCTTGAGCTAGGCGGCAACGCTCCTTTTCTCGTTTTTGATGATGCCGACTTGGAGAACGCCGTCGCCTGTGCCATAGTAGCCAAGTTTAAGGGGACCGGTCAGACCTGCGTCTGTGTCAACCGGTTCTTCATCCAAGAGGGCATATACGACAGGTTCGCTGGGAGGTTTGTTGAGGAAATGAACAAGTTAAAGGTTGGCGATAGAGCTGATAGCTCTACGACCCATGGGCCGATGGCGACCAGAGCCGGCGTGGACAAGGTGGAGGAGCATATCCGCGATGCGGTGGGAAAGAATGCTTCCATCCTGACAGGAGGGCAGAGAATACCTGACCTCGGAGACAACTTTTTCCAGCTCACAGTGCTAGGGGGTGTCAACGACTCGATGAAGGTGGCCCAGGAAGAGACGTTTGGGCCTCTGGCGGCTTTGGCCAAGTTCAAGACAGAGGACGAGGCTATTGAGAGGGCCAATAACGTAGAGGTTGGACTGGCGTCGTATGCCATGACAACCGACTTGGCCAGGTCCCATCGCCTATCGGAAAAACTCGACTTTGGAATGGTAGCCCTCAACACTGGTACCATCTCAGATTGGGCAGCGCCGCGAGTACATTCCCACCCGTTACCTCTGCAGGCTAGCTCGAGACTGTAGCTAACAGGTCACAGATACGGACGAGTTCCACCCGGATATCGCGAGATGGTCAATGAGAACTATGACAAGGTCTGGGAGGATGCATTTCAATCTCGTACCGCCTTTGGCGTTCCCGAGACGGATCGGAAGACTATGGAAGCAACACCTGAAGAACGGCGCGAAGCTTTCCAAAAGGTCTGGGACCAAGGAAATGGCTTCCGGTTCATGTTTAGCGCTTTTGGGGACTTGACTGACGACCGGGCGGCTAATGAGGAGGCCTGCAACTTCATCCGGAGCAAGATCGATGAGATCGTCAAGGACCCGCGAAAGGCGCATGCATTAAAACCCAGAGACCTCTATGCGCGTCGTCCCCTCTGTGATTCAGGCTATTATCAGACCTTCAATCGCGATAATGTCGACATTGTTGATCTGCGAGAGACATCGATCGAACAGATCGTCCCTGAGGGCATCCAGATGAAGGACGGGATGATCCATCAACTCGACGTTTTGATTTTTGCCACTGGCTTCGATGCTATCGAGGGAAACTACCTTCGGATTAATATCGCGGGCCATGGAGGCAAGACGATTCAGAAGCATTGGCAACACGGTGCCACGGCCTATGGCGCTATCGCATGTGCGGGCTTTCCCAACATGTTTCTGGTTGCAGGGCCCCAGGGAGCGTTCGCCAACTTTCCCGTCGTTATTGAAAGCGAGGTTGACTTCATCACCGAGTGTATCCTTCACGCCGAGAGCAAGCAGCGTATCATGGAGGTGACGCCTACGGCCGAGCAGCAATGGAGTGACTTCTGCGACAAGTCGGTCGAGGGCTCTCTGTTCAAGGAGACATCAAGCTAGATCTTCGGTGCCAATATGAAGGGGCGGCAGACGCGTCCAAAGTTCTACTTTGGGGGTGTTAAATACTATCGCGATTGGGCACGCGAGGAAATCGCTGCTGGCTTCCCGGGGTTCAACGCCAGTGATGGAAGCTCAAGGTAGAAGAGAGTCGTATTACGACAGGGGTTAAGCGTCTATATCAGAGCCTAGACGTAATGTATCTACTTCCCTGTTTTGATTGTTGAAATTACTATTAATATTACTGACTGTCGCCACGAGACCATCTTAGAGCAACTGACCGACCAAACTACCCGAAGACGACTGTTGGAAAGTAAGGCTTCATCAGGCAATCAAACTCGAAACACTAAGCAGATGGGGCTATACCCTAAGCTGCTTGGGCTGCGCTATATCTCGCCGCTTGTCGATCATGTTACGTCTTGACAAGCAGGGATTTATCCATGCTCCCAGGGCTGAACCGGGTCATCAATCGCCCCACGGTCACCTTAGGCATCCTTCAAATACCCTTAACCCCTCTGTCCACCGACGGCCTTGACAAAACAAACGTGTCTGAACCATGCGTGGCGTGTTATCCCTCATCGCCCTCAGTGGCGTCGCCGTCGCAAAAGACCAGGTCTCCTTCCCGGCGACTGGCGAATTTGACGTCGTTTTCCCCCGCAACGAAACTTACGCCGTCGAAGCTCCCTTCCCCGTCATCTTTGGCTTCCAGAATGCCCCAGTCTTGCTCTCCTTTCCTACCCAGATCAACTGGGAGCTCACCTGCGGCCTGGGCACCTTGTTTGGCATCAACCGGTTCGAGGGAGAGCGGAGCATTGCTCCCCCTTCGGATCCCTACTTTTACATCAACTCGAGCCGCGCTCTCATGAAGGCAGAGGAGGGAGATCAGTTCAAGTATTTCAGAAACGACCACGATACTTGCATACTTACGTGGGAGCTGTTTTTATTACACCACTTGCGAGCGCGAGTCGGACGGTTCTCTCAAGATCATGGGAGGGTATTTCCCGAAGCGCACTGGAAATGTCACCTTTACGTTGCGGCCAGGAGTGAGAACACCCAGGGAGGCCATCGCCAACTATAACGGGTGTGCCGTGGCTGGTACGGCCGTCAAAGTTCAGTCAAACGAGACAGGTTGCGCTCAGATCGCCCAAGACGCAGCACCCAAGCCGAAACCTTGCGAGTTGGATGTCAAGGGCGTTGCTAGCAGCCTTGCTGCCGCCGTCGTTAAGCCAACCACGAGTTTGACCTCACTCCCAAGTACGACGACCGAGGCTGGGTCTTCGAGGACGGGCCTTGGGAGTGCATCGGAGACAACTACGACAGGAGGAGGCTCAGGTGGCTCAGGAAGTGGAGATGGGGGTTCAAGCAGCAGCAGCGATGATGACGGCAACTGGGCCACGGGGGGATTCACAATTAGTGGTGGAAAGTTGACGCTGATCTTTGCTGTTGTGGCAGCAGCTGTTGTTCCAATTGTCTTGTGATAAGTGAGATGCCATGATTGAAATGAGAAGATATAACAGAATACAACTCTAATACCCTCAAAGTCATCCCCAATGTATATATAAGGCCATCTCCATTCGCGAAACTCAGGAGCATCAAAGGCAGCGATCGGTGCTTTCTACAACACTACACAATGGACCGCCCACTATTTGACCAACCCTCAGCATAAAGACCTGCTCGAGTTTTCCTTGCGGATGGCCAATCCCTTGAGGGCTAGCACGACCACTTCCCACGCCATCAGAATACCAACGAAACCCATTGTCACCGTGTATAAAAACATGGCGTCGAGGTCATAATAAATCATTCCCCTGACAGTGTCGCTGCTCTGCACCCCGCATATCAGTCTAGACTCTTCGAAATGAGGCGGACAGACTCACACTAGCCATGAATACAATGCCACCCGCGATCAAACCAAACGAGGTCAGAAGCTCAGTTGGTGGGCGTGAGGGCAGGATCGATGTCGGGGGTCGGATATACACCATGACATAAGTCAAACACCTGGCAACCGAGGCGCCAAGAAGTAGCTGGCCCCATTGCTTGTGGACCATGGTTGATGTCATTGTGGTTTGATGGTGAGAGCTCATCATGGTGCCTAGTAATGCAATGACCAACGCTGGGATGGGGTTAAGGGAGAATCCATAAGTCAGGGGAGTGCGAATCGGTTTTCTCATCTCGTCAGAAAACGCCTCGTGTGAATGTAGGGTCGCATTGAGCAGATGTCGAATTCTAGTGGATTCAACAAGCATGCCACACTGATACAGCATTAGCCATGACCCAGCAGAGCATGATTAGAAAAAGCGTATATGGTCAGCTTTATGAATTCCTCATCACCGAGACTTACCAAGCCTCCCCCCAGGAAGAGCACAGTGATAGCCAGATGCTCCAAGTCGCGAGGTCCCCATTTACCATCTGAATTTCCCAAGTGTTCAAGAAACATGTTTGTTGATCCGTAGAAGAAAATGAGGAAACTCTCGATGAATTCAGCTGAAGGCTGGTGGTGGTGCTTTCGGCTTCTGGGTCGAATGTTCCAAGCCCAGCCCAGGTCAGCAAAACTACCCGCCCAGCGTCCAAGGTTGAACAACCCGAGCCAGAAGAAGACGCCTCCTTTGATCCAGTGTGCCAGACCATTAAATATAGCGTCACCTTCCTGTGAGTAACTGGGTTAGTATGCAAAACTGAGGATTTTTCTGTCCTGTCCGGGGAGGTTCTTACAAAGAATCTACCAAATGTCGCAATGCCGGTGGTGAATGCTATGAAAGCAAAAGGAAGGATGATTCGGTCAGTAATCTTGTAACCATAGCTGATCCAAGTTGAGAGCGATATCATTTTTGAAATGGCATAGTTGGTGGATCTTATAACAGTTGACAAGATTCCTTGGCAACGAGATGACTGCGAAGCTCGGGAATACTTGAATGTGCCCTCGTCGTAATCTTCGTCATGAGTCGTGCCGGAACCACCATCCATTGAAATGATAGAGCCTCTACCATCGTCGTCACCTAGTGAACGGTCGTCGTCTGATGCGTCGTTGTAGTTACAATCGGTCGTGATTGTCGTGAGAGGCACAAAGATCTGCTCCTCTGTCCTCACATGGGCCTCGGACAAGGACGTGGCGGATCTCCTGCGTGCCAGGAAGCCCACAATGACATGAGCGATCATGACTGCCGTAATGATCCAGCCAATCTTGTGATGAGCATTATTAGGATACAAATCAGGAGTGCGGGTATTGTAGAAGAGTGCCAGGAGGATGCCAAACCCGTTGAATACGGTAAACACAAGTTGGGTTGCCAACGTGTACCGTGATGAAGCCAGAGAGAGGAAAACAGCTGAAATTTATGAATTATCAGTCAATCATACTCTTTCTGAAGACGATCGTATACGTACCGACTGGTAGGATTACAATCCAAGCGATAGTCATGAGCGTAATGTGCGAGTAGATCAAACTAGAATTGTCCGAGAGAGCAAAGTAGGTCTGGGGACCGTTGTCGAGTTCGTCCTTGATCCCTTGAATTGTCTCACTCTCATCTTGTCCTCCATGATCATGCCCGTGGCCATGACCCTCGGCGAGGACCCACGAGACGTGGGACAAGAGGGTCAGCGGGCTCGAGCCCAGAGCCAAAAACCGGGACTTCATTTACACTTACGGGGTCTTTGATTGCCTCTAGAAGTCCGCGACTAATTAATTGCAGTAGGAGGAGAGCGTTCAAAGTCGTAGCCAGGCTGGAAAGCAGAAATCTCTCCGGAATTTGACGGTCGGCCACCTGGACTTAGTTATGGTGGTGATGATGACTGAGGTTGGCCAGATGGTCTTGAGATGATGAAGGATTTCTCATTTATCCCAATCATTTCATCTCTACTTATATAATCACGTCTCTCTAGAAATCCAGGCGCCATGAGAATGACATTGAGAATTACAAAATCCGTGACGATCACCGTAAGATGAGACCAACAAACTCGATCAAGTCCATGTTTTTGCGACGCATACCCATGATTGGCTCCATCTGGAACGCAACGTATTCAGCGTGGCACAGTCAGACACAAGGTTAATTCAACAACCCTCTTCGTCGCAACACAATTTACCCTTTTCGTATCCTGTATTCATTTCTCATCATGGCTGAGACAAGCCTGCATCACCTGCAATCAGCGACGCGTCAAATGTGACGAAGCAAAACTACATGCCGCGAATGTAAACGTCTCCCCCGTTGATGTAGAGATCACAGGGGCCGGGTACTTTGAATGTATCATGACCAACATTTTCCCTGTATTCTACGCCTTTGGTCTAGAAACACTATCATGATAACCAGATATGCACCTCTGTATACCCTCCAAAGAATCTATTTGTAGTGCAATCTACACACCCCAAGCCTCACGGCCCACTCATAAGAATCGCACCCTTCCTAATCTCCCTAGCCAGATACTCCGCCTTGACATCTGCAGACCCTCCCGGCGATCCTGTATCATTGCCCGGCTCGGTCGGAAGATGCAGCAGCGTGGCAACACGCAGGAACTGGTCACGGATCCACTCCCGCTGTCCAGGTCTGAGAAGGCTCGCCATCACCTCCCCGTCATCCTCCGAGAAGAGCGTCAAGCAGCGGCTCAGCGGGTGCATGGCTCGCCACGGACCCTGCGCGATGACGTGACGCCTATGGTCGTCGCTTGATATCACTGCATCGAGACAATCTTGGCTGGGGAGGAGGATTGTCGGGTCAGTGAAATCCGTCAGCCTGGACCGGGTGGTCCGGTTGCCAAGGTAGAAGGGTATACTGTAGCACACGCTGTCGACCACTTCCTGGAGTGTCTGTCGGTAGTTGAAGAAGTCTGTAGGATCGTCTAGGAACTGCCCATATGCGGAGCCGAAGCAACTCGGAGCTGAGAATGCACCAAGGGACCCAAGTATGATCTTGGCCAGCACGAGACGTTGGAAGCGCCACAGATTCCAAATGCTGGCAATCTGGCACGAAGGATACACCTCGCAGACAGACTGGTAGGTAGGTATAGACGAATCGACATCCCGATCACTTATCAGCCTTAGCGGTCTCCAGTGATCTGGTACGTTTTCCGCCCACATCAGAAGCTCTGCGTCAACTCTCCTTGCCTCGGCCCTCCACTCTTTCAGGCGCTCCAACGACGTCGTGGAGACACCCTGCGTCACGAACTGCGCGTAACTGGCTTGTAGTTCGGCAACTAAGGCCCCTATAGCATCTAGTGTCGAGCTGGGGTTGTCTGGTACAGCCATCGTATCCTTGCTCCTGATCCACGAGTATGCGATGCTCTTCAGTGGCTTTTTCTGACGCATCGCGGTTGAAACCTCGGTGTGTAGCATAAACTTTCGTAGGTAGGCGCGCAGCGTCCCGTCCATGTTGTCCGAGTCCACAGACGAGAGCAAAGAGGCTGCTCCATTGTGGTGCATCCTCGAGGCCCGGCGAAGATGATATATCGCACAGGCATTCTCGTATGTCTGGAGCACCAGTATGGCTAATACAGTTGCCGGATTGCCACGTTCTATGGGATCCTGTATAGCGGTGCGAAGGCGTGTGATCGCCCGGGAGTAAGACTTGCATGTTGATCCGAAGTTGTTGGCTTCTCCCCGCCACATGGACAACATCTCGGAAGCCAAGGCCGAAACAGCGAGCGAGAGGGCTGATTCTTGCTTCTGCGAGAAGTAGGCGGGAATGAGCATTTCGAAGAAGCCTCGAGTAGATCCCATATCCCGGCCTATCCTAGCGTAATGGTCGAGATAGAAGGCCACGGCCGTGTCGGGCTCAGAGAGCCGCCGTGAAGTCAAGGTGGACATAACCTTGTGGTCCTGAACATCAGATCCAGAGGACAGGCTAGGACTAGTGACAGCCTTGGCGACACCACCCTTGTCAGGCGGGTTGATATCCTGGTTGGTTTCGGTGCAGAACTTGTAGTTCTGATCTCTGAACTTTAGTTTTGCATACTTGGGCTTTGACTTTGGCCTATTGTACCCTCCGCAGTGAAGCTTGAGACGCTGACAAGCTCGGCACACAGGCTTCGCCTCGTCGCATTTGACGCGGCGTTCCTTGCACGTCACGCAACCTCCAGATCGTCCGCGGTTGACCATTGTGACAGGGCACAGTGATGATGCCGAAAAGAGAAGTCTTGGTGTGATAGACAGGTTGAAGTTGCAGTAATAAATAAGCTTGCTGTGGGGCGGGGGGGCATCGTCATAGGATATCGTAATGCGTGCACAGCCGGGTTACGTCCGGCAGTGAGCTTAGTTGATCGTGGGAGTGACCAATGAGAAGACCTCGTCGCAAAAAGGCACACTCGATGCAGTTTAGCCTGCCAAGGGTCCAATTACGTGGAAGGTCACCTCGATATGACTTGGGTCTTCATAGCTGTGCACGTCTAAGAGAAGGGGAAAAGTATAAGAAGAGATCCATTGGAACCAAGACAAGAGAAATGAAGGAAATCAATCATTCAGGAACAAGAGATCATCCATTCACAAGCAACAAAGCCATCACAATTTCATTTCCCCCAAGCATCCTCTTCACTCCATCATGAAGCTACATTCCTCCACCATCTACACTGGTCCACTTTTGGCCACTCTGCTGAACTCCCGGGTAGCCTCAGCAGCGGTATATGACACCACCAACAGTCCCGTGTTGCTGTTGAGCAACGACTCAACATTCAACTTTGACTTGTTGACTCCTCTGGGTGAGGCCATCACCGGAGGGGCCGATGTTGGGCCTGTTCTCGGCGCAGCCAAGGAGATCGAAGCTGGAAATATGACCTCCTTCATCGACGTCTTCTATAAGCTCGCCAACGACACCAAGGCTCAAGCTGAAGACCCGGAGAACGCCTACGACCCTCTCAACGTTAGGGAGACTTGGTTCTCTACGGCCGGGTACTTCCGCAGGGCTGATGTCTACACCCACGGTAACTGGAGTGATCCGCTCATCAACACCATCTGGGACGAACAGATTAAAGCGTTCGACAAGGGGATAGCTGCTCTGCCGATTCCTGGCAAACGTATTCGTATTCCTGCTACCAAGGCCAACTTCACCGTCGAGGCAATCTGGTACTCTGCTTCCGAGAACGAGCACGAGAAGCTACCCACCTTGATCATCGGTAATGGTTTCGACGCTGCGCAGGAGGACTCTTACCACAACTTTGTCGCGCCCGCTCTGGCTCGAGGATGGAACTGCATCACCTACGAAGGTCCGGGTCAGCCAACTGTTCGTCGTAACCAGAACATTGGTTTTATCCCCGACTGGGAGAAGGTCGCCACCCCCGTCGTGGACTATGTTCTCTCAGAGAAGAAGAATGTCGTGGATGAGAACCGTCTTGCCCTAATTGGAAACTCTTTCGGCGGTTACCTGGCTGCCCGTGCCGCAGCATTCGAACCCCGCCTGTCCGCGGCTGTCCTCATCGACGGCGTCTGGGACAACTACGCTGCATACACAACTCAGCTGTCATCTGAGATGCTTGAAATCTACGAGGCGGGCAACTACACTCAATTCGACGACATGATCCTCTCAGCCCTGGAGGCAGGAGAGCTCCCCACTGGCACTACCTGGGGTCTCGAGCATGGCATGTGGGCATTCCACACTCACTCGCCCTCCGATTTCTTCACCAAGGCCAAGGATTACAACGTCGAGTCCTTCGTCGACAAGATCAAGATGCCCGTGTTTGTCGGTGATGCCGAGCTAGAGAGCCTCTACGTCGGACAGCCTAAGCAGGTGGCGGATGCCCTGGGTGACTTGGCTACTCTGCATACTTTCAAGGGGGTTGCTGGCTTTCACTGTCAGACTGGTGCTGGGCAGGAGCTTTCGAGGACCATCCATGCTTGGTTGAACAAGACTTTGGGAAAGGCGGGCAATGGACACTGAACTTGGCTCTTAGTTTAGTGACGAAGGCACTCTCCTTCTGGGAGCTAGGAGCACTTGGCGGTATAGTCACATTGTATCACCAAGGCTGCTCTGATACAGGCTGTATGGCCTGTGGTATGATTTGAGCAAGGTTTATTGTTCAGCATCCTTCCTTTGTCCCTATCTACCTACGGGATTATAAAGGAAAACAAACTTTAGTCATTCTTTAAGTTATACCCTTCATTTAGTTAAATATTGCATCCCCGAATGTGGTAAATACTTTATAGACTACCTTTCCGTTCAACATACAGTTTTGGTACAATATATTATGCTTGAAGACTATAGTTCGGAAACCAAAAAGGACGAGTCCTCCTATCATCAAATTTCACTTGTTAGCCCTTATACATATGCTAAATCAAGTTCCGGACAAGGGTTCCTAGATATCTGATAGACGGAGGAAGCCCTGCGAGTTATTTAATATTAGAAAGTAAGGTATTAAACGTCAAGTACCTGCTTAGTATCAAAGGACATTTATTCCTTCTAGTATGTGTCGTAAATATACAACAGGGGGTCTTGAGATTTGATCTACCTACCTATTCATGATAGCCAAAGCGAAATAGAATAGTTGCTTTGCAGGATCTACATGTTGGGGCCTTGGCAGCTGAGAACATTCCTGTCCTGTGCATCATAATAGTACCCAATCATGTATTCCTCTGGTCTTTAAGCTAGACTATCTACTCATCTCGTGTATCCCACCAATTCTTGCTCTTGTCCTTGGTCAACTGAGCAAGACTAACAGGCATCTCATCAGCATCACCCCCAGTATGTTCAGATCCTGAAACTCCAGCTCCATCACCCAACGAGAGATTAGCCATAGTCTTTTGCAAATTCGCCCTATGCTCCGTCTCCATCTTCTTGGTAACTATGAGAGCGTGCAGCTGTTGCCAGCTCTCTGGCAAGGAAGCGGGATCAAACTGATTATCAAATGAGGTGCCTTGCCGCTGTAGACTTGATGCCGTGTTGAAAAGTGTGTATCCTAACCTCTCTATGTTCCTGAGCTCGTTGTATATGTCTTGGTTCATTGTGGTCTGCGCGAGAAAGATCTGGACGCTCTGCGCAAATCTTGCAAACACGAGTGCGATGGGCAACGCGCCATCTGACATTCCAAGACTTGGTGGCAGTGATGGCAACTTTACCATCTTATTAAGATCGCTCTGATAATCTGACTCTAACAGTGCAGACACGACATCGACGTTGACACTCATGATTGCAGCTGTGAGGGGAGTTCCGTGCTCTTGATGAACGGCATACTCTTTCAAACTCTCAGGAGCAGGGAATAGTTCGAGTATTTGGTGGATGATTCGTGAGGATATTTGTTGTCGAGAGTTCATCCGGCCTGGATCGTGTAGAGCGAGCATATGCACAGCACTAAGCTCTTTCGTCAAGTCCACGAGTGGTTCCAAGGTTATGACACCCTCTTCGTGCTTCTTTGCCAGATACTCTATCGCCAACAAGGAGGAGTAAGTGTGAGACTGCAAGAGGACACCCAAAACAGACATGAAGCCCCCTGTCGGTTCCCACTGGTAAAAACGGTTGACACTTTCACTAGCACCGTTGGCCAAAAGCAGATCAGCGAGGGGGAAGTAACCGTTCTTGATAGCAGATGCAAGGGGAGAAGGTCTTTCTCCATCTGCTGCTTCAACTGGGACCAGATTTTCAATCAGGAATTGGGCAATGAGCAAGTCGTCAGGAGAAGTTCGTGGCTTTGCAGCAAAAGTCTGAAGAAGTGATTCCTCCCCGTCGTCAAAAGAAAGCTTTGCTTCGTGAGAGAGGAGTAGTTCGAACATGTCCATATTGTTCGATCGGACAGCTGTGGCCAAGGGGCGATGGCCTGGTAAACCATTGACATCATGGCCTAGCTCAAGTAGGGTTTGGACGATATCAAGGTTTCCTAGCTGAACCTCCCTGCACAAACATCTTGCACTGTTCAGAATCCAGTTTGATTGACTTTGTGGATTCAAATCCCGGGTTTTGCGTCTTTCGTGAAGAATCTTGAAAGTGCAGGAAAGCCGTTCCTTGTAGCGAGCTCCACAACGTACAAGTCTACTGTGAAGAGTTAAAGGGTCTGCTGCCCCTTTATTAGACATGTCGCGTGCCATGTCGAGCACTTCCAACTCGTCAAATATCTTGACCTGGCCATCTTTACCATCTTGGTAGTTGAGAAGCTCTTGTAGGATTTCGGGAAGCGTGAGGAGGGCTGCAAGCTCGATGGCTGACAAGTTCACAGCCTCTTTCCGAGTTGCCTTTTCCATAGGATCTGCCGACCCAATCTCGAGTAAAGTCTTGACAGCATTCAAGTTGTTGTTCAGAACAGCTCGACCCAGCGGCGTCAGAGGTAGATTCAGTCTATCTTCCCAGTCGGAAAAGATCCGGCGAACATCTTTCCTCATCGTATCAGTCATCCTCGACATGTCCGCCCCAGCATCGACAAGACGCTTCGTAGTGAGTCGCATCTCGGCTCTTCCGAACCGGGAGATCCAATGAAGAGGCGCTTCTTGACCAGATTTTGAGCCGTTGGGGTCGGCGCCATTTTCTAGTAGGAACTTGGCGCAGTCGTATTGTCCAGCTCTGCAAGCGCAGACCAAAGGGGTTTCAGAGAATGACTGGTTTGGTAGGTTGATGTTGCATTTGTATTTGCTTAGTAGATGTCTGAGAGCATTGACGTTTCCGACGGAGGCAGCGTAGTGAAGAAGACCATGACCACGCTTGTTGACGTATATCTTGTCAAATCTAGATGTCTCTGATCCTCCCTGTGAGTCATCCGTAGACCGAAGACAAGATTCATACTCGGGACCAAGCTCCATCCGGATATCCTCATCTAGAGCTTGAGAGTCGAATAGATTCCATGTACGACTCATCATGCGGGGAGCATAATGCGGCATACCAGTTCCACCCGTCAACTCTTTGTTCACCGAGACTGCTTGTCTAATTCGCGATTGGACAGCTGTGGCTTGATGTGGGTTACGAAAACGAGACATGACCAACTCGCTGTCCTCAATGCAATGTCGATGTCCACGGACGATGCTCCAGAATAAGTCGTCTACCTGTTCATCCGGGGTCAACGGACAAGCCACGCCCGCTGCGTGGCAAAGTCTGGTCAGCCAAGCCTTGGCCAAATAATCAGTATCTGCACACTCGAAATCCGCCTTGGATGCTTTGCATAGCCAATAACAGGCTCTTTCCAGGTTGATAGACATTCCGAATCCACTCAGGCATGCCTGAAAGAGATGATACGCTGCCGTCCATGGTTGAATCTCAGCCGATTCCTCCTCGAACGACCGGGAGTCAGCAAGCTGCTCCAGTTCCCTAACCATAGCGACTTGTTGAGACCAATCTAGAAGAGTTTTGAGTTTGAACGGTTCAAATATAAATCCACCGAGAGCAGGAGCCGGAAGATCTGGTCGACATCCTGGGAGGTTCTGCTGGGCGTCATAAGTCTGGCCAAAACGACCTAGAGCGTAGCCCACACTGTCAATGTCGATGGCGCGTTGGCCTGGGATTCGGTTGCGTTCCATTTCATTTCGTTCTTCATTCTCGCGTTCGAGAGCGAATGTGTAATCTTCGACTTCTTCTCTCGACATGCCTCGTAACCTGGCCTGAGCCTGGACTAGGGATCGTGAGGCTGGGTTGAGGATGAGTGTTGCATTCATCGCGTCTGTAATCATCTCGACTGTATCCTCCGGTAAGGACCGTGATCGCCCGTAAGCTTCTACTGTATCAAGAGCCATCTGAAGAAAAGACTCGGACCTCTTGAGTTGTTTCAATGCCGTCCTCTCGTCATCTGACAAGGGAGTAGAGGCCTGTTTGAAGCCAATGGCAACTAACAGATCCTGACAGTCGATAAAGGTTCTCCAAATCAGCATTCCGAACGAATAAGTATCAGTGGCCTTGATCCCATCAACAGTAAGGTTCTGGCCTGATTCAGGTGCGTCATATGGAACAGTCGTCATCCGCAAAGAGTGGTCGGCATTCCCTCCAATATCCATGATAGCGCCACCAAAGTCTGCGAGCTTGGCAGTGTATGGCTGATCAGGAGGGTACTCCTCTCTGTTTCTAAACACGAGGACATTATTGTGTTTCAGATCGCCGTGAACTATTCCACAGGCGTGAAGAATTGATAGACCACGGCCGACATCGTAGCAGAGCTTTTGCTTGATTCGAAAGGGGAGTGGAGACTCGCTCTTGAGTTGGAGATCGTCGAGGGTACCATAGTCAGCGTACTCGAGGACAAGAGTCGGAAAGGGTGATCCTGTTTCTGAAGAATGTGACCATCCAAAGTCGAGAAGGTGCACAATATTAGGATGATATCGTAAAGGCTCATGGAGTAAGGCTCGTACTTCAAGGAGAATGTCCTTCCACCTCGACGGGTGTCTGAGCATACATACCGCTGCTTAGCATAAGCTCGAGAAGGAGAAATAGATGACATACCCAGATTGGTCCCTTGCAGTCTTAATTGCAACAATCTCCCTCCCATCAGTAGGTTGATTCGTCAATCTCGCCCGGTCAACAGTAAAAAAGCCTCCACCACCAGCAGGAAACCGTGCTGTCGTCTGTATCTCGTGACCATCGAAGAACTTGGTATCATTTCCACGACGTAACTTCTCCTCGAGAAATGCAACATGGCAAGCAAATGATACAAAACCAGCTGTCGTGAGGGTTTCGTCGATGTTTTTGCGCTGGAAGAGTTGTTCTTGCTGTCTCGGCTGAAGTTTTTACTTATGTTTGATGACTCTGTTGATGACTGGCCAAGCGAATAGGAATGATAGAATCCCGAGTCCATTATTGAGGTAGAGTGGTTTATTTCGATGCAGTGATTGGTGTGGTGCTTCTTGGAGGCGTTATCGTCGTTGGCTGATGTTGAGACAGTGGCTTGCCTGGTGCGACCCAACTATTGGATGAGAAGCTTTAGACCCCAGAAGCAACTAACTAGTCAGGTATAGATACTGTAGTGAAAATAGTTATCTCGGCTCCTTGGTTCAAGTTAATGAAAGGAAGAGTCCTAGATCACGACCCTTGCATGAGTTGACCCCGCCCCGGAAATACATTATCACCGACCGAGCATCCCTCATCAGTAGATACGCAACGCACAGCCTCAATCCATACGTAGGCAGAAACAAAACCTACCACCTACAACGTCATGGTAGACCCAGGAACAGGCATCGCAATCGCCCAGATCGCCTTCTTCGCAGCCTGCAAAGCAGTCGACGCCTTCGGCACAGCCCTCAACTACTTTGACGATGCACAAGCCCTCACCGTGGCCGTCGAGATTGAGCGTCTTAGGCTTCAGGCCTGGGGTGCCAACTCGGGCTTGGCTGATGGTATCCTTGCGCCTCATCTGAGCCTTGCGAGTGAGATTCTTCTGAGAGAACTTCAGGTTATTTCTCGCATGTTTGAAGACGCGGACAAGGTTCGAGAACGATATGGCGTCAAGGTCGAGGGTGAAGAATCTACTTCCAAAGCCGTGTCGAGCTTTGTAGCTCGTATGCGAAAGTCACTGCGGTCTAGTGGGGTTAAACTCTACGGAGGGATACCCCTAGCAATAGACAGTGAGGAGCCGGAAGATTCGGAAACCGCCAGGAAGAACAGCGGCATCTCTCGCAGCATGTCAAGTCGTGTACGATGGGCCATCAGAGACAAAGATCAACTCAAGAAGCTCGTCACTGGTCTTCGCGATGAGATTGATCTCCTGAACAAACTCTTGACCGAAACCCAAAGGAGAAGATTTGTCAACGACTATGAGCGCATCCATGTTGTTGTTGTTGGCAGTGCCGTGGACGATAATTCTCTAGCCATGATCAGAGAAGCAGTTGACATTGATCGAGATGGGGATACTCTGGCCAAGATTGATCGAAAGGCCCTCGCCGGCAACGAGGATCGGTCGTCACGAGCAAATGTCTCACAGATTGCCATGAAGTCTTTACGGTTGGCACAATACGACATCCCATCAGACTTTTCAACGCAGAATCGTTTTCTCGCAACAAGAAAGGACGATCCCGCTATGCTGTGTCTCTTTGAACGCAAACAATTCGAACCAGATCTGGATCACAGTTCAAAGATGATGCTCTGGAGTCGAGTTCAAAGACTCATCTCGCTATTGGCTTTGCCACAGTCGTCATCATTCAAGGTCCCACAGGCGGTTGGATATATTCACGATCCAGAGCATTACTGTTGGTGGCTTGTCTTTCAATTTCCCCAGAAATCTAGACAGGCTCCACAGAACCTCTCAAAGCCATTATCTCTATTCAATCTACTACAGCCAGAGTTCAAGCCTCGACCACCTTTGGAGAAACGCTTCAGACTAGCAAGCGATATTTCATCAACCTTCCATCAGCTTTACAGCAGTAGTTGGATGCACAAGAGTATTCGGAGCGACAATATTCTATTTCCATATCAAAACTCAAATGAAGGTTCTAGCCTTGATCAGCTAGCTTCGCCTATCATCTGCGGCTTCGAGTATTCGAGGCTAGAAACAGAGGCCCAGACGATTGACCGTTCCAAGGCCAATAGCGACCTTGCAGTCGCCATGTACCGTCACCCAGACTACCAAGGCGAAGCAGCACAAGGGTACAAGGTCCAGTATGATATATACAGCTTAGGACTTGTCCTGCTGGAAATTGGAATATGGGCCCCGTTGACAAGTCTCTTTGACTCTAAACGCGGTAAAACATCCAGCAGCCGGTCCTCGTTATCAATAGACACGAAAAAGCTTCCACAACCCCGAGGCGAAGATTCTCAGAGAGAGAGTTAGATCGACTATTGATAAAGACCTGCCGTTCCGGATGGGGTCGAGCTACGCGGCTTTGACACGTTGGTGTGTTGATTATAATGACCAAACACCGAAAACGATGGATGAGCCTCCGAATCATGCATTGGAGTTTTACAATCATGTCGTTGAACCTCTATCCAGTCTTAGTCTTGGATACACCGAAGGGGGTAATTAGATGTGCCCCATGGGTTTAAACGGGTTTGATGTGGTTCGAGAAGGCTTGGCAAGGTTACACGAGGCTGAAGTATGGTTGTACACGCAGAGTATTGGCCAATTCACTGCAACTATTTCCTTTAATGGAAGCATTTTAATATTGTATATCACCCCGCTTGCTCCGAGTCGCATGCTAGGCGCTGTCGTTCTTGATTAGGCAAGGTTCTCAGCCATCGAGCTTCCAGTTAATTTGCGTTGGTAAATGCCAAGACTAGCATGTTACCGTTTAAGTTATGGATACACACCTGCGTACAACGTGTTCACAAAGGGTAGCGGAGTGGCTTAAGAAAAATCAATCTGTTTGTTGTATTACGCTCTTTTTTCTGCCACAAACGGAAGGAGTTTGTTATTCGCACAAGGTTTTTCCCCTTCTAGGCAGCGTTCCCTCAGCCTTCCTTTTAATCCCACGCGTAAGCATACAAGAGAAGTTAAATGGTGCGCCGTCTTACATTTGGTGTGTGTACAATAAGACAAGCCTAGCCAATCTACTTCCATTAAACCCCCTGGAATGAAAGAATCCTTTATGCCGGTTGTAAGCTGCAATACGTCATGGTGATATAAGGCCGGTGCTACACTGAAAGTTACGCCTCCTCACCTGCGAGTATAAAAGGATTTGCATTTGCAGCTAAACTTTCTTAATCTCACCACACTTGTCCCACATATCTTCATCTATTAAACAAAAAAACACCATTATGTCGTCCTTTAGATGCATCGTCCCTCCTGGCCCCAGCGCCGAATGGAGCACAGCATACCACTACTCCCAAGCCGTGGACCTAGGCAACGGCTTCTTCAAAATCTCAGGCCAAGGCGGCTGGAACGAAAACAGCGAAATCGCATCCGAACCCCAGAAAGAAGTCGAGCTCACCATTCAACACATCGACGACGTGCTCAAAGCCGCAGGCCTACGCGGCTGGGAAGATGTTTACTACATGAGATCCTACCACACAGATATCGACACCACACTGCCAATCATCGCAGAGGTTCTCAAGAAGAGGATTCCGGGTCATAGGCCTGGGTCTACGGCTACTGGGGTTACTAGGTTGGCGCTTCCGACTATGACGCTTGAGATTGAGGTTGATGCGAAGAAGCACTCTGGTTGAGTTGGCAGAAATTCTTTCTTATTACGGGGGGAGGGCGGCGTTTCCATCTCACATGTATGCTCCCAAAAGACTATCGTCAGCAATGCCGAACAAGGTGTTATCCGCTACAAGACCATCTTGAGCTACCCATGGCCCGTTCCAAGCATCGCCAGTTTGACCAGTCCCGAATAACGACGCCATATCGGCTTGAAAGGCTGCAATATCATTAGCACAGTCATTGTGACAATTTTGTGGTGCTTACCGCTTAGATCCGGACAGTTCGTCACAACTGTCGCATCCATGTTGATATTCTTGGTCACCCTCTCAATCCGACTCATAAGAGACTTGAGTAACCTCAAAGGTCGCTTAAGCCCATAATTACAACCACGCTGAAACTCCAACAGCGCCTGCCAAAAGAAACGAATACATTCGATGTACTCGTCGCAATTCTGATCAGTGTGATCGAGAATGACAAGCACCGCGCAATATGTAGCATAAGATATACCATACTGCGCCCGTCTTAGTGTAAATGTCTTTTTGTATGCTTCCACCAGTTTCCAGATGTGCAGTGCGGCTTCAATGCATTTCTTTCGACTCTCGTTTTGGGCGCTGGATTGGAATGAGTTGGAGTCGTGTGCCAAGGTTGACCGGTCACGGTTGGTGAATGGTAGCTCGGTTAGAATTACTGAAGCCCAATAGAGCGCGCTTTGAATATCATTAGCGATGCACCTCATCGTAACTAGACGCAATACATACTGAGGTGTGATCTGGTGTGGTGGTGGAGTAGGATCAACTCCTGGCTCAAACTGAAGCCATGCAGGTATACCATCCTTGAACTGCCGTAGTCGTTCCCTAATATCTTGTCTCTTCTGTACTAAGCTTGCATTTGGTGATTCAGGCGATTTTGATCTTTCAGTGCTGTCAGTGGTGTAGAAGGCATCTATAATGCGAGATATAACGCGACACAGTTGAAGCAAACATCGGAATGTGCTTATCGCATAGCATGGCCGTCCTCGATATGCCGGAGCGCTACTGTCGAAAGGACGCGCCTCGGGATCTGCATATGGCTTCCACTCTTCCATCTCTTCGTACGTATCGAGGAATTCTTCAGAGGCACCACCTACTGTCTCATGTATCGCTGGAGGACGACCAAGGAATAGAGACTGAAGCTTATCTCCGACATAAGCGGCCCAGTAGATTCTCTTTCTCATCTCGACGTCTATCGGAGTGAGCTTAAAACCTTTTCCAGTCTGTGATGTAGGCTCAATGTCCAAATGACAACCGAGGTCCGTCATCATCCTGTAGGCTATACCACAAAATACCCAGCCAGCGCTCTGCTTGCCACGCGGGACCAAGCAAGCACCACAGGTCAGGAGAGCCACGACAGTTGGAATAGTAGGCTTATCGATGTGGTCTACTAGAAGAGACTTGAACCGCTCGTAAAAGGCCATGCCCATGGTCTGCGGGTCTTGCGGATCTTGACGCAATAGAGAGGTCCGATCGCTATATAAACTGCTCTGAAAATATATGGCATTCAAGAGCAGTTTATTCACGTACGGGCCGTTGTGTATGAGGCTATCCATAATCGCCGGTCGATAGGTTAGAAGATATGACAGATGCTGGCGGTTCCAGTGCAAGTCCAGCAAGTGCAGAGCCGTATCCATAGGTACCCCGTCAAAGTCGATCTTGGATGTGATGCTTGGAGACGAGTACAAAGCCACTTCTTCTTGTCTCCGAAGGGCCGCGTATGAAACGAGTCGATCTCGAACAGCATTCTTTGACGGCGCACACTCCTGTGTCTTTTCCCTGTGTCCAGTGGCCAGGAACGTTCTCGAGGATTGGTCATGGAGCAAACTGGTCGCACCGTATAATTGAAAACCATCGCCTTCGTTTTTCGTCGCTGCCTTGCGTGGGCTCGGGGGATAGCAAATGGCTTTCAGTGTTTGGTTCAGCGCCTCGGTCCAGAGATGCCAGTACCGCAGCAGCTGCTGAAGAGGTGAGGACGGGAGACTGGCTGAGTGGACCTCGATGTGAACTCGGTGGTGTGTCTTCAGATAAGAGAGAGCGCACACTGGTAGGTGGATGACTTGAGTTGGCGGGTGTAAAAGCTCTTGATGAACCAACATCATCTACCGAGTATTGTTGCATGGGAAGAGCCTGTCCTTGGGATGGATTTCCGTGGTTGGGAGGGTGAAGATCATGAGATGGAGTCTGATCCTTCTGTCGCATCTGCTCTTTCAACTCCTCAACCTGTCGCTGAAGAGCCCTAACATCTTCCTTCCTAATACGAATAGCCGTTCGCCTAGCATCTTGTAGATAAACGCATTCATCACCTTTTCTACAACATGCGCCGCACTTTGGACGTTGTCCATCGCATTTGACCTAAAGACTCAGTTAATGAATGACGTAGGATAAATCAGGTAATTCCAACCTTTTTCTGACGACATATCCTACAAGTCCGACAGCTATCATCCTTTGGAGAAGGTTTTCGTTGATTTGTCCTCTTGTGAGGTTCCGGTGATGCAAATGCCGACTCCATGGTGAATGATTGTCCAATCTCAAAAGGAGGTCAAAGTCGTGGGGGATACGGCGGGCTTTCAAACGTTGGTGGGACTCGGGTTCCTTCGGGCAAGGAACCCGAGATGGCTTCGGGAGCTTGGACTAGGCTCGGCTTCGATATCATCCCTTGTCAAGGACTAGGAGCTCGGGATATCCTTCCTTAATGAGCTTACTGGTCAAGGTTTGTCCTTTTGCGGCTTGTAATTCTTCATGTTTAAGTTACTCTTTGCTATTACACGGTGCTGTAGTTGAGTGACCCACTCGTTGCTGTGATTTATTGAACCGACATGCTGTAAATTTGGTCCGCTGTTTGAGCCATGCCGATTATCTCAAGCTTCTCTAATAATCAGATCGTGAACTCATCGCTCTCGTTGTTTCCTCTTTCTTGATCTCTGCTGCAGGCTGTCAACAACCCAACATGGTCTAGTTTTGCCTTGGAATTTGCTGTCCCCATACTTCGGACATGACACTTCCGAGCCAACATTGTAGTACCGACACTCGGAAATAGCTTCACCGTGGATGAGAAGGCCAACAGACCCCGCATTTTGATCATTTACGAAGAACCAAGCAATAATATCCCATTAATCGTGATCAAATTTCTTCTTTTCATTGGCGTTTGCAATACATTATCCCCGTGAACCGGTAAAACATCACTTTACCTTGAGCGGAATTACTTGGCCGAACTCGCTGGTGTACTCCCGATAGACGAATTTTATGCGGAACGCACCTCGGGTACCGATATGCAGCTACTACGCCCTTTATCTTGTCAACTTGTCAAGCATGCACGCAGATAGATCACGGGACCGAAAGAACAAGAAAAACAGGCAAAAATGATGAGAACCACCGGTATTGTTCACTTATTCCCAGGGTGCATAGTCGCCCACACTACCTGCCATCTCATTGGGATACTGTACATACTTGACATTGCTGTGGGGGGGCCGTACGGCGAGTTGACCTTAGGCCTTATCAGATAAGAGGTTTCCATGCTTCGTAAAACTCAAGAGACTACATGCTATCAACCGGTCGAGACAATAGCAACATGCACACGTAAGAAGGATTTACATCAATATCTCCATTCTAGACTTGTTCACTTATTTTCGCAAAAGTAGTTCTGAAATATACCCAATTCCATGTTAAAAAAGGACCGCTTCGCTCAATCTTTAGCTACCAACAAATACCCTACACCTCCATGCCTCTATTGCCTGAGGCATTCTTCAATCGACGTCTCCTGCATCTTCCTGTACAGCTCAAACTCCCTACCGACTTTACCGCCAAGCCCCTTCTCGAAAGACGCTTGATCCGCTGCCGCGATGTGGTCCATACCACCGTCATCACCCAGGTTCGAGTGGAAAATGCCAGCTGCGCTGACGGGTAGGAAGTCTTCGTATGTGATGGGCTTGAGTTGGACAGCTCCAGAGTCAATCAGCGCGTTCATGTCAGTGCTGGACACCTTTGATGCAGAGTTTGTGAGCTTGTAGGTGAAGTATGCGAGGTCTTGCTCCCTCAAGCTCTTCATGTCGTCAGGAAATTTCTCAAAGACCCTTGCCAGAATCTTCTCCTTTGTTTCAGGCGATGCATCGAGAGATTTTTGCCTCCACTCATTAATCAGATCATCGTAAAGACGTCTACCCTTGGGTGTCAATGCCATGCCTCGCTGCTCAATCTCTCCGAACCGAGCCTTGTGAGAGCCACTAGTCTCTGCACCCTCCGAAAAAGCAATCGCCTCGTCAAGAGCGAGAAAACTGGTCTGTCGAAGCAAGATGGGACAGGTTCTCGGGGGAGGTCCCTCAATGGCTTCTTTTGCGTCGAGGCCGTATCGCTTCATCTGGATCTGCGCCGCTTCGATGTCGAGAACACGGGGAGTCAGATGGTTGATGTGAGGTCCTTTGAAGCAAACCACGTCTGCGATGAGTGGATGCGTAGATCGAAGAGCTTTGTAGGTCTTCATGTCGACAGTGGATGTCTTGTGCCAGCGGAAGGTCTCAAGCGCCTCCTTGATGAACTCTTGAGCAGCAACCTCAGACAAAGCGCCTTCGGCTTCAAACATTTCAATCAGCTCGATGCATCGAGGAGTGAAAATGTTTCGTTTGCTCAGGATCTCAGCGGCTTGCTGACGCAAGGACTCATCTTGGATCAACTCCAGGCGAAGCAGAGATGTGAAAACTCGAAAAAGGGTTATACGCGAGTGCCTCTTTTTGTAAGAGGTCGGAAACATGTGGCATGAACTGGGAGGCTAGCGACGGTAAGGTCGTAGTAACCGACGGGATGCATTCCCATGACAGAGAACAGCCGACGCATCGTCGCCAGCTCTTCGGCTGTTCCAAGTCGAATGGCTCCATGACGTTCAACCTCGATGCGATGTTGAATGTTGACATCTTTTTGACGGTTGATATCAGACACAAGCTTCAGCAATGTGCCGTATTGAGGAACTTCGCGTTGGTACATGTTGGAAAGGGCGGAAGAGAACAAGGCTCGGATGGTATCCGGTGTGGCGATTTCTTTCACAGTCATGATAGGCGATGTGTTGTGTCTGATGTTTGAAGATACGAGATAAGCGTAGATGGAGTTGTGAAGTTGGTCTTGGTACTTCAACTGTGATTGCATCGAGAAATAACTATCACTGGGGAAGGTCAAATGGCCTCCTTTATAATATTCCAACTCGGCATTGTAGATACGCCTCTCTCGCATCACGTCAATCTGATATCGGCCTTTGCATGTCCGTTATCTCTCCCGGAGGTCCGGGACGGCAAAAGCCGGCTTTTTTTTGCTGACGGGGCCGGATACGGGCATGGGGCAACCAAACCCGACCTTGGCAGCTCGGTCATGTCAGTTGGTTTATCCGGGTGTTTATCTTAGGTAATAGATAAGAAATGCCCGGGTTCTCTTGCCTGTTTTCTTTTAATTCTCGGGCATGCGCAAGACCGAGAATGACGGTTGTAAAGGCCGTCTGACGAACGGCCGTTCTCGAACCTGTGCGATGGAAATCTCAAGAGTTACAGGTAGAATAATGTTTAAATCATAGAGATTTTTCAATCACCTCTACAACTCGTTACATCATAAACGAAACGAGATAACAAGCTGTCGTATCTCTGGCTAGCAACTTGGACAACCAATCAGGATGAGCCATCCTCGGCACTGCCGTCGCGTCAACTAACTTGGACCCGCTCTGTTGAGTCTGATTATCTAGTTTTCTCTCTGCTCCAACAGAAACATTTCCAAGGTAAGGCATTTGAGGAGTTTTTATCCATATCACCAATGTGCTTAGATCAGTCTAAAGGCCTGAAGTCTCGACAAGGTGTCGAAGGACAGCAGATGGAAACGACTGAAGGCAAGCAGGATGAATTGCTATTATCTTTGGGATAAAAATCCCAATCTGTTTTACCAATTCGCAAAGATAGATCTGAAAATACTGGGGACATTGAGCGTAGGAGAACCACTCAATCGACAGCTTCATCTGCTTTCATCATTCCCGTCGTTGTCGAGGACTTGCTCAACGCACCCCAAGGGAGTCAAGAAGACCGATGGCGCAAACACAGGTGGTGCATTTTTTCAATCTCATGAGAGGTATACATTTAGCAAGTCGCAGACTGCACACAAGTATCAGAACCTGTTGGACTCAGTCACTTGTATTGAACATTGTGTCACAACAAAACTCTCCCTCTTAGAACAGGCAGGATTCCTCGAGTTTCGAACCTTGTTTCATAGAGTCTTCCTCAGGCTTGAAGCTTTTCAACGGTGAACTCTGTCCTGAAAACCTATGATAGGGACACAATCCAATCCAAGATTATCCGACTCCCAGAAACCTTACGTGCTTGTTCGTCGAGAGCCTCGGAATAGAGGAAGAAGCAACGGGCTTAGCACCCTTTGGTATCCTGTCAGGCAGCAGTCTGGATCAATGCTTCACTCGGTATGGGGGATTCATCCCTGCGGAATGGGTTCATGCGTATCTTTACACCGCATATCTTTACACGGCAGAGTATCCCTTCAAGCGCTTGAAGGCCAGGATATGGGCCACGTGCAGCGCCAACCACAGTGACCAGCAAGAAATCGGGGTGGGATATGCGCCATGGTCCCGCGGTTGAATGTGATAATATTTGCATGGCTTAAATCGCAAATTCTATCTGCTTTCGGCGCCGACGACCAAAATTTTCCATGATCTGGAGCCTCAAACACGATAAAATCTAGATGGCTACGTCGTCCTTATTTGGTTTCTCCTGAATATCCAAATGGTATCTACCTTCTTTCCCTAAGTCTTTACCAGTTGCGCTAGGTAGGGTGTTGCGTGTCCGGGAGGAAGTACCTTTTTTGCTAGGGGAGACTTGAGGTTCAGGTACCTCACTAATACCATCGCATGCAGCCACCAACCTTGAACCAACTCACGTAGTAGAAAAAAAATTAAAAATATGCGTATATAATGTGAAAAAAAAAATAAGATTTGACAAAGGACAGATTTCCAGTCATCGGTCCCTATGTATAAAATCTACAAAAAAGACGGCCTCCCACCCGACCGCTTCTCCCCTCAGAAGGGATCATTACATTACGTGCGTCATTATCACACGTAGCTCAAACGCAAGTATTCATCACGGGGGCTCTTAGTACCTCTTGCATTTATTTCTCTTGATATACCTTCTTGCGTGTTAAGGCAGGTGGGGGGGCATGGTGCCCGTCGAGGTAGTTCCTTCCAAATTGCTCGTTCTGGGAGTCATGGGCTCCGGGGGTCACGGGTTCAGGGGGCTGTCAGAATATCAAGGGAGTAGTGGCGTTTGCCCATCTCCCTACCAGATCATGGAACATATGATATCCGGAACAGTGATGATGTAGTTGGATGCTTTCGAAAGGGTCTAGCTTTGCCTGGACCTGTCAGATTGTCCGCAACCTTCTGAGTTCTGGCGAGGGAATTTGATTTCAACCCTCTTCTCATCAAGGATGGCAATGATAGGCAGCAGTTTATCGTTCAGCTGGGATGGAATGTTCGCCCTAGATATGTCCTTTCTCGACCGGAACTGTGGCGATCTTCTTCATCGGTTATCCCGACTTCAACTATAATAAAGAACACATTTCCACATGGAGCAAGACGTTGGCACCATTATATATCACGCTTTCTCATCTCTCCACTATCGAGCTCCCGGTTGGTCACCAGGGCAGGCGAGGGGGTGATCCAGAGTGGACAAGCAGTAAAATTATATCTGTATATATATATCCCTGCTATGGTTTTACAAACTTCATACCCCCTACAGCTCAAACCCCAAGTTCACATGAACAGCCTTAGACTGAGTATAAGCATCCAAAGCATACTGACCCAACTCTCGTCCAATACCCGAAGACTTGTATCCACCAAAAGGAATACCAAAGTGCGAATCACCAGAAGAGTTGATCCAGACCATGCCAGCTTGCAGCTTCCTGGCCACCTTGTGTGCTCGAGATACCTTTTCTGTAAAGAGAGCTGCGGCCAGACCGTAGGAAGTATCGTTGGCTTTTGCGATGACTTCTTCTTCGGTGGAGAATTTGGCGATGGATACTACAGGGCCGAAGATTTCTTCGTTCATGATCTTCATGTCCTCGCTGACCTGTTATTATTATTGTTAGCACATCACTCTGGCAGTAAATGAGTTTGGTCAGAATAGCACTTACATCTGCAAAAACTGTAGGCTTCAAGAAGTAACCCTTGTCACCGTACTTGCTTCCTCCGTAGAGAAGTCTGGCTCCGGCCTTTCTACCCTCCTCGATATACGAAACAACCTTGTCATACTGAGCTTTGGAAACCTGGGGTCCCTGAACAGTGGCGTCCTCAAATGGACCTCCGATCTTGTCGTTTTCCTTGGTAACCTCGACGAACTTGGTGAGGAACTCATCGTAGATGGACTCATGCACGTAAATTCTTGATGTAGATGTACAGACCTATTCTTGATATTAGTTTAGTCACAAAAATGTTAAGACGGTGGGGGCATACCTCGCCCTTGTTATCCATGATTCCAAAATGGCACCACTTGACGGCCTGGTCAAGCTCTGCATCCGCAAAAACGATGGAAGGACTCTTGCCTCCACATTCCAAGGTGATGTTCTTGAGGTTATTCGCAGCGTCCTTCATGATAGCGCGGCCGGTGTTTGTGCTACCAGTAAAGGCCACCTTATCAATACCCATGTGTCCAGCGATAGCCTTGCCAGTCTGAGGTCCAAGACCAGGCAAGACGTTGACAACACCAGCAGGAAGACCAGCCTCGATCACGAGGTTTCCAAAGTACAGCGCAGAGAGAGGTGTCTGCTCGGCGGGCTTGAGCACGACGGTGTTGCCGCAGGCCAGGGCGGGAGCAATCTTCCATGCAAGCATCATGAAGGGAAAGTTCCAGGGGATGATCTGTCCGCATACGCCGAGAGGTTCTTGGAGGACGTATGCCAGCTTGGCGGGTGACGTCTCGATGGTGCGGCCAGAGATCTTGTCGGCTGCGCCGGCGTAGTAGCGGAACACGTTGTACGACTCGTCCAAGTCGCCAGCAAGAGCTGCACTGAAGGGCTGTGATGTATGGAGTTAGTTAAGCGTCTATATGGAAAATGCGGGGATGCTCACCTTGCCGTTGTCAAAAGCATCGATGGCGGCGATGAGCTCACGGTCGCGATCAATTAGATCAGCGATCTTGTAGAGAAAGGCACCTCGATCCACAGCAGCAAGCTCTGACCATTCTCCCTCGAATGCCTTTCGAGCTGCTGAAACTGCCTTGTCGACATCTTCAGTGGAAGCTCCCTTGAGCTTGATGACCTCCTCCTCGGTTCTATGCATGTGAGCGCGTATTCACGGTGAGTGTTTGAGGGACTCACACTGGATTTGTCACCACAAACTCATCACCAGAAGCAGCAACAAATTCGTTGTTAATAAAGAGACCAGTCGGTTGATCATACTTCTTGCCATTAGGCAGAGTAATCTGAGTAGTTGACGCCATAATGATGATGATGAATTAAGTATCTGGAGTTGAAAAGAACCAAAGCTCACGATCGATTGCGGGGTCTAATTTTATATCAAAATACGATACGTAAACTGACTCGGAGGGAATAAATCACGAGACAATGATGCAGTCATCCCCTCCCCCTCCGGACGAGTTATTTGCCCGCAAAGACGGGGTAGTACATATGCATGTTCGAGATAGGAAACTTTTGAGGCCATACTGAGGGGTAATCAAGGATGGACTATCTCTCCCGCTGTGGGGTCAAAAAATCTTGGCGTGTTGGTGTCTTTTTATCTTTTGAAACTAGACGCAAATAGGCAACTTTTTTGTGCTCTGAACACATGTGAGAAAAAGATGGCCACATTTACATGACGTTACTTACTACCCCCTTCGGATAAAGTGACCTAATATGTCGATTTTCAGAGACAAGCTTATTCTCGGCATCTAGCGGGGTTTAAAGTAAGGGGTTGATATCTTGACCTTCCTCGGGGGATCAACCTGGCACAGCCGATTCTCGATCAGGAATGTTTCATGGCCATCCGTGACACAACGATAATCACTCTGCAATGGTAGTCCTTGGCAGAATTTACAGTCCGATGATAGGCTTTGTTGATTGTGATGCCAAGATGTTGGGGGGGAAGATCAGCTGTTGCTCTGGGATAGATAAACCAGCATCTGAGACTTTTGACCAGCCGTCTCATCCGTCATTCTGTTCTTAGATTTCTTACTCGAAAAAAGATTCCAAATACTCTTACCACACCTCACATGTGAGCTTCATCGCCATTTTTGACTGGTTATACACCACTAAGACTCGTATAGATCTCCCAGCCAAAATGTCAACCCTCAACTACTTCAACTACGAAGGCGTCGGCAAAACTAACAACAAACTCTACTCCTACTCCCAAGCCGTCCGCGTCGGAAACATAATCAAATGTTCAGGCCAAGGCGGCTGGGACGCCGAAGGCAACATTGACAAGGATGACCTCAAGGGTCAAATCGACCTAGCCTTTAAGAACGTTGAAAAAGAACCTCAAGGACGCGGGCGCAAAGGGTTGGGAAGACGTCTATTCTGTCAAGAGTTTTCATATTTCTCTTTCTGGGTCTTTTTGATCTTATGGTGGAGGAGTTTAGGAAGTGGATGCCTGGGCATCAGCCTACTTGGACTTGTGTTGGTGTTACTGAGTTGGGGATTCCTGGTATGATTGTTGAGATTGAGGTTGAGGCATACGTTTCTTAGATGCTACAAGATGCCGGCAATGTGTGACTAGCCTTTAACAATTTAACACATGAACTTGATGGTATCTCCGAAATTTGTTTGCAGTTGATTGTCTAGATGCTACGCAAGCATATCACTCCGAAGCCTGATGAGATGCGCTTGATCGCTTTAGACAGCCAGATGAAAGCGTTATGAGGAGACATAAAACATAATTGAACTCAATCTCCCCATTATCATTCTTACCTCCTTTCTGTGGGATTAAGCTTGGGAACCTGGGTATTTTCATGTGTAGTATGGAAGAAAGTCAATGGTAGAGGCAAAATACCTATGTTAAAGATCTATGCAGGCATACCATCAGTCTAGTTAAAAAAGTAGCGAGCACTTATCTACATCCACTAAGATCCAACTCTTCTTCGGACTTCTTCCTAGGTAAAATATATCCCAACTCCCCAGGTCAATAAACCTTCAGTCACTTCGAACCTGCTTCAACCTCTCTTGCATCTGCTCCCTTGGACTCTTAAGCTTGACCTCCGGAAACCTCGGGTCCGCCGTCCAAGGCATCACATCAGCCCCTTGCAACAGCCACTTCAAAGTAGCTTTCTCAAACTTGTCCGCCAACTCCTTATGATCTGGATCCTCAGCTAGGTTGTGTAGCTCATGAGGGTCATTCTGTCGGTGATAGAGTTCCGATGGCTCGTATAACCTATACACAAACGTCCAGGTCTCATCTCGTAGAGAGATGGCTTTTCCGACAAGCGTAGTGTCTTCGTGTTGTAGACCCGCCTTTAGGTCGTATGGGTAGGGTGCTTGCTCAAGGATGGGCTCCTCCGACGTGAGGAAGCCACCTTCAGAAAATGCATATTGCTTGTGCGTCGTGGCATCCCCACAAAGCAGAGGAATCCAGGATAATCCGTTGTGAGAGAAGGTCTCACCAATTCCAGAAATCTCCAACATGGTTGGAACAAGATCCACCATTTCCGTCATGGCATCAATCTTCTTTCCTTCCGGTAATCCCGCGCCTCCGATGATGAGCGGCTCATGAACAAGAGTCTCGGATAGACCTGAGGGCCACTTCTCAATAAGGCCATGATCACCGAGATATTCTCCGTGATCAGTGAAGAACATGGTAACAGTATCCTTCCAAATTCCCAACTCATCCACGCGCTTCATGACACGACCGAATTGTTCATCGAGTCGTGAGATCATGCCGTAGTAAGTAGCCTTGATCTCTTTCCAGATCTCATCAGTTGCACGGTGTGTACCGTATCGCTCTCTGATGGACTTCATGTACCGTGGTTCATAACCCGTCTTCTTGTCCGGTGTTGCTTCAATGCTGGTAATCTTCTCTCGGTCGTACATGGAAAAGAAGGGTTCTTCGACCTGGAAAGGGCAATGAGGGAAGATGAGAGGCATGAAGAGCACCCAAGGTTTGTCGGTTGGAGGGCAATCTAGCCATGTCAACGCCGACCTCACGACAGCCTCATCGTAATCCATAGCCTTATCCGCATCCCTCAGACCACGATAAAACAGCCTTCCCCAAATACTCTCATCTACTTCGCGTTCGCCCCCTCCAAATTTGGGGACATATTCTGGCGTCTCAAGGAAACCATATTCCGTCACGCTAAGCTCCGTGACGGTTGGCGCAAACGTATCACCTCGTGGAGCAAGACAAGCAACGTGATAACCAGACTCCTTGAGACTTCTGAAAATGTTTGGCTCCCAAGGCTTGATGAGATTCTCAAGGCTGCGATGTCCGCTAACGTGCGGATACGTCCCTGTAAACATGCTGCATCGTGACTGCGAGCATACAGAAGCTTGGGTGAAGCAGTTGGTGAAAAGACTTCCTCGTGCGGCGAAAGCATCGATATTTGGTGTTTTGATGCCAGAGTCGGGACCTGTCGTACAGCCGAGGGAGTCATATCTCAGCTGGTCAGGCATGAAGATGATGTAGTTTGGCTTGTCGCCTCCATTCTTAGAGGTGACCTGCAGAGGCAGGGGTTTTGGTGGGATACTGTGAGAAAAGGGCATCGTGTCTTGACTTCTCCAAAAAGTTAATGAAGATGATCAGAGCAAACAGTGAAGCTCATATTAATCTCGGAAGCTGAACACAACAAAAGGAACTTGTCTTACGGAACCGTCTCTGATTTGTCGGTCTCATCCGAACACACTCGGATCTCGCCCTCGGGATCAACTCGGATCTCGCTATACGCCATCTAACCCCAGACTTGCGTGCTCCGCATTGAGCCAAAGTTTCATAACCAGATCCGCCCCCGCGAAATCCCACCCCTTACATTCTGGAACTCGCTCGGATCTCGCCCCCTCGTTACGAGAAATGAATCGCCCAGACGAATTGAACCATTCTCCTGGGTCTTCGTTGCCGACTAAGCAGCCCGCGTGCAGACAGTGTCGAGCGAGAAAGGTACCTCTCCGCATTCTAGTGCATGGTTTCCCCGCTGACGATCAACAAACAGGTCAAATGTGACCGTCGAACTACGGGATGTGTCCGGTGTGAACGTCTAGACTTGGCTTGTAGCTATTTGCCAAGCGAGACTGCCGAGTCATTTGGTAACAGCCGAGGTCAAGACCTGACGCAGGCCGGGATCAAGAGACGTCGTATCCTCCGGGCTTGTGTCTCTTGTCGGAGCGCAAAGGTCAAGTGTTCCGGGACTCATCCCTGCGACCGATGCCGGTCTCATGCACAGGCTTGTGAGTTTGGTGATGGGGGCATTCCTCAGTCGGAGGCTTTCGCTTCGCCTGTTAGTCCTCCGCCGACTGATCATGGGTCGGTACCGAGTCAATTGACACCGGCTGGCATGTCTAGTATTACAGGCGATGATTCATTTCGGTGCGTATTAGCTGTGTGATGGTGAATTCTGCTAACACTTGCCAAGCCTCTTTGAAGCTGAGGATAGAGACGCTGTCCGACAATACCTGGACACTTACTTTGACAAGGCCAACATTGCCGATTGTGTCTTTCTTCACAGAGGAACCACAATTGCAGAATGGAGTCAAGGAAAGCTAGACAAGACACTCCTCAAAGCTATCTCCGCAGCAGGACTCAGACACACGCCAGCATACCATGCAATGGCATATTCCTGGATGAAGCAAGTCCAGAACGAACTAGCTGGGCACTTAGGCGACATGTCCATACCAAAACTCCAAGCTTTGATGCTCGCCGTCAAGTTTCTCTCATCACTACGTTTCACAGGGGACGTGTGGGTGCTCATCTCCATCGCAGCCAGGGTGGCATTCACGAAACGGCTTAATTATGAGCGTCCATCTATGGATCCTGTGAAACAAGAGTGTTTGCGTCGATTGATGTGGTCTATTTATGCCACTGATAAGGTCTTTTCTGGGGGTATAGAGGATTTGACTGTTTGTCCGACGCAGAGGATGCATATTCGATTGCCGAGCAGTTATCACAATTTTCAGCTTGGGCTGCAATCTCGGTCGTCTTTTCTACGGAGTAAAGGCGAGACTGACACTGATGTCAATTCTTTGGCTTGCTTGATGCGGTTATATGACATCCGCGACAGAGTTCTGAGGTACGCCCATGTTCGTACTCTGCTGCATTGGTGCTAATAAGGCACACAGATACACTAGACGGGTCATTCTGGATGGCTCTAGTCCCTTTCATAGCCGAGGACAACTACGCTCACTTGACCTAGAGCTCGCCTCTTTCGAAGAGTCATTACCAGAAGAGCTACAGCTCAACGATAACAGACTCATGCTCATGTGTCACTCAGATGAGGCTCGTCCATACACAATGCTCCACACTCTCCTCTTCAGCTGTCGCTGCGACCTCCACCGCTTTCTCATCCCCGGTATTAGGGAGTCCGTGTCTCCAGAAGCAGCAGCACAGACACCTAGAGAATACATCGACTACTGTCAACGACGATGCTTGCAGAGTGCGCTGGGGTCTTGTGACTTGTGGTCCAAGATTCGGCATCTCGAGACGAGTAGTCGTGTTGAGACGCCGACTTTGGCAGTGGTCACTTATCAGTCTGTCAAGATTATTGACCATCTTGCTTCTTTGCTTCCGGCGCATGGAGATGATTCATTACCGGTTGTGAAAGAGAAGTTGGCTGATGCCTTGTTTATCGCGGCACGGATCCAGACCGGAGTCGACTGGATTGCTTCATGTGTAAGTCAGCGTCCCGATGTCTTGGAGGCAATTTGCTGACAGATCAGATATCCGATATCGAGAAACTGATTCCGAGGCTGGGTGCAAGATCAGGCTCAGCAGAATCACCGCAAGTCCAAGAAATCCCCGTGATTCGCTACTCCACTGACTCCTTCATAGCCCGCCACCAGGCAATCTTCGTCTTCAGGAGAAACTGCACCGACGTTCCAAGCACGCTTATGCCCCAGACGACGAGGAGGAGCTCGACCCAGCTGTCAATCCCCCAGAGTCGAACCAAGACGAGGCATTGCCCACAGAGGATGTTCAGTCAGCAACTCCGATTGATTCACTCGCACAAGGAAGCTGGCCTTTTTCTTTGCCAGGTGATAACCAGGACATGTTTGCATCGAATCAAGGCGGTTCGGGTCAACAACCTCTTGGATATAATCTGATGAATTATGACTTGACCAACTCTGCAGATGTAGTCTTTGGGGAGCATGACATGGTGTTTCCCATGGATCCTTTTGACCTGCAGCTAAATGCATACACGGATGCAAATGTGCCCCATTATATAGGATCAGAGTAGTAATTAACTATAGACCTACTCAAAATGCCTAGAGCTAAGAGCGTGCTCTGTGTTCATCTGGCTACCCAACGCGGCAATCTGTAATCAGAGCCTCAGTTATCATGCTTGGATCCCGTAACCATAGAACCCTTCTCAACATCAGAGTCGTTCCTCTTACCATTATCCTCCTCCAAAACCGATCGCATCATCTCTGTGGCATCAGTCTTGCCAAAGTCTCGGATCGGAACACCCCGGTTGAACAAAAAGTCGACTTGCTCCAGTGTCTTGCCCTTGCATTCTGGGACGCAGAAGTAAACAAAGACGATAGCTACTGCCATGAGACCGCCGAAAATGAAACCGACCTTGCTGTTCAAGCCGGCGTACTTGTCGTAGATGAGGTATGGGATGCTAAAGTTGACGGTGAAGCTGGAAGTACTCGTTAGCATCGATAGCCACAGAAGGGTTAGATCGTGTCTCACTTCATGATGACGTTGGTGGTGAATCCAACTCGAGAGGTAAGATCGCGAAGTCGAAGAGCCGAGATCTCGGTGGTGACGACGTAGCTAAGCGGTGCCCAACCCATGGAGAAGCCACAGGCAAACAGTGCCATCATGGCCAAGACACCCTTCTTTCTGTCGTCGGTGACGGGACTCTCGATACCCAATCCTCCCATGGTGGTCATTGCTGCAAACATTGTGCAGGAAGACGCAATCATCAGGATTCTTATTCAGTTAGTATATAGTCAGCAGTCTGATGGGGTGTACATACCGTCTACCAATAACATCCGTCCAGAGGAGAATGCACGTCAAGGTAACAATGTTGATACTCGCCGTGATCAAATTGAAGCCGAATGGGTTAATGGTTCCAAGCATCTTGACGTAAACAGCACCATACTGCGACACAAAAGCTTGACCACTAGCCTGCATCAAAAAGTTGACAGCGATAACAATAGCAGTCCGCTTAAGGTTATTGCCCTGAAGCAGCTCAATGAAACGACCCTGCTCGATTTCCGATTCAAGAGAAGTACGAAGCTCCTTGAACTCTGCTTCGATCTGTTCTTCAGTGAAGGCGCCTTCTCGGAGCTTGCGGAGATTCTGCCAAGCCTCATCGACGCGATCTTTGCGGAGAAGCCATCGGGGCGATTCGGGGATGAACCAGATACCCGCGACAACAATGGATGGGACGATGTAGAATAAGCCGAGAGGGATTCTCCATGCGCGGTTATCGGGGAGGAAACTGGTACCGAAGCAGACGCTGTTGATGACGAGACCACCGACTGCGAGACTGAGCTGGTATGAGCCGACCATGAAACCTCGAGCTTGAGCGGGGACTGGATGGCGTGTTAGCAGAGTTCCGTTATGTGTGTGGTTCACGTACCAATCTCGGACTGAAAGGTCGGAACAACACCAAGTTCCATCCCAACGTAGACATAGTTAAGAATACGAGCAGCCATAATCTGCTCACGATGAAAAGACGTGACAGAAATGGTAGCAGTACCAAGAGCATAAACGCTCATGACAAACATACACCACCTTCTCCCCCAACGAGCCGAGATGAAGCTACCGGCAATAACACCTATCACCAATCAGTACACCGTTTGCGCAATACTCAAGTCAACTCACCAAATGCAAAGCCAATGTAGTTGAGACTGTTAAACAACGAGAGCCAGTAAGGCTCAAGAGCATACGCCCCCTTTGTCTCATCCCAATAACCAAACTGCTTCTCAAACGCGTCCATGGCCTGTGTACTAGCAAAAGCCTGATTGTCAAAGCCATAGTTGAATGTCGACACGGCGATGAGTATACAAGCGAGGGCGAGTCTCCGATTAAAGAGACGAAACTTGGTAAAGATCCCCATGACTGGTGATGAGTTGGAGGAGTTGTTGTGTCTGTTGTTGAACTTGACAGATGCAGAGACAAGAGGTTTATATCTTGGATGACCCAACTCGATGTCGTGATGGTCGGGATCATTGAGGAATTGCGGTCCCTCGTCAGGCCCGTGGTCCAATCCGCCCCTTTGCAAAAGTTAGTTACGACAGACTCTATTCCCAACATCCCTGGCTTTTAGTTAGTATGTGCGCTACCCCGGAATCCACATGATCCACCTCCCGATCTACGAGATCCGAGGGCGACATCCGAGGGGACGAGATCCGGTCAGTGTCCTCTCCGAGGAGGCTGGGTTCAACATGACTTCGGAGTAGTCTTTGACTTTCGGAAGGTCTGTTTGTATTTCTCCTCCAAGCTTTCGTCAACACTGTGAAGTTGTTCATCCTTGCTGCCATCACCAAGCATGAAACTCGGGTATTCCTCCATGCTCAACTCATGAGAGCCAATACATCTCGCGAATCAAGCATATCAGCTCTGGTACTTGAACTTCCCCTACGCAAGTGCCTTGCGCACCATCTCAACTCTGCCCACGGTCAGCTTTCCCTCTCCACTACCAATATAGAACACAACCTACACAGCAAAAGTCCCAGCAGAAACAGGCATCGCCCTCAGCAACGTCGGTCCAATCCCCTTGAACAAACCGACAACACCTCCAACCTCCAACGTAACTCGAAAAGCCTCGCGCATATTCTTATACCTCCTCTCAGTCCCGAATCCGTCGGTCTGCATCTTGCTCTTGATCACATCAAACGGATACGTCAGAAGCCAGATCAACTCTCCGGCTATACCGCCGCAGAGTGCAAATTTCCAGCTTGGAATCTCGTTTCGAGGGATTTGGTCTTGTTCCATTACTTTTTGGATGAGACCTTCGTATGAGGCGAACCAGATTCCGAAGCCGTGGAACTCGCGGAGGATCGTGACTACTTGGCCTCGATAGATGCCACGGATACCTGAATGACTCCATATCTTCCGGACACAGTCGGTAGGTCCTGCGTAGAGACGGTTGTTGCGGTGAGGTTGGGTCTGAAGGCGAATCCTCACATGCTCAATTGGACCGGATAGGACGCTGTTGCTAAGGCCCGCAGCACCTCCTGCCAAGTAAAACTGAGACAGGGATAGAGTCCCGTTGGTGTTCCTTTCTTCCAGTAGCTCTCGGAAAAAGTGAAATGCGCCAAACTGAATACTTGCCTGTCTTTTCCATCAGCAAGGGCCCTCGGCAGTATCTCGTTGACTTACGCAAGCGCCGACTCCAAGCAACGGCGGAATAGTGCCCTAGAAAGCAATTAGAAGAATATGTCTACCGAGGCGAAGAGGGCTTGCCTTGTAAAAGGCCAAAGGCCCTTCCCGACGCCAGATGTTTCCGGCAACAGTCAAGGCGTTCCCGCCACTGGCTTGGAGTCGAACCTTGACAATGTCTAGTGTTTGTTATATCAGCACCTTTAAGAAACTTCGTTCAGGGTTCCGCCATACCGAATGGCTGTCCTGTGCTGGGTAAGTCAGTGCACAGAGACAGGATCCTGACCAGGCTGGTCTTTAGACTTACCAATCATGACCTGAGCGACGCCTCCCATCGTCCCGGCTACAATATTCTTGGCCGTATCGGAACTCATGGCTTCTAGAGGGCCACCTTAGAACTTTATCCTTCTCAAGGTGCAAAATGGAGACTGCCCCCTCACCCACACCAATAGCTCAAATAAGGGTATTTTGTACACAATAAAGAGCCTCTTCTAGTGGGCCATTTGCATATCAAAGGGCGTCGGAGCGTAGCCGTTCATCTGGTGGCGTCTTTCCGCTTCTTCTCGGGGCATAACCGAAGAGCGGATAGATACCCGGCCCATACGAAGCATGACACGGCTGTATGCCGATTTCCGCCACCAAAGGAACATTTTTCTCATCGTGATGAGCATTAATGTTTATTTATATGTACTGAATAGTGATCTGACACGCCGATCGCCCCCAGAAATGAACAGACTACGCAAGATAGACCATCTCAATCGGCAGATTCTCGTCATCAGCAACCTCACCATCCATAGCCCCATGTACATAACAAATCCCTAAAACGGAATGCAACGACTTTTCTCCCTCTCTAGCGACTACTTCTCGGCTCTTCCCCGTTGACCTCAACACAAAAGGCATCCAACTCCCAAATAAACACCAAACCTCATCTCCAACCTGCATCTCTGCAGATCCCAGTCCCAGATAACCTTCCTCAGTCATAAACATAACTGTATTCAAAGTAATCCCTCCAATCAACTGCTCCGTGATAAAGGTTTCGGACGTGTGTTCTCTCGTTTCAGCAGATTGCCCAATGTCGAATCTTGGATCAAAGCGCACGGCTGCCTCTCGGTCTTCTGGAGAAAGACCCTCTGGATGGAATACCGAGTAAGGTGATATAGGTGCAAAGGCCACAAAAGCCTCGTAACTATTGGTAGTTCCCTTCGATCTTTTTGAAATGAGCCTTTTCGGCAGATCCATCTACCGAAAGGACAAGATCCCAACAAAGACACTTCCAGAAAGCATCGAGATACGGCTCCCCGGTTTTATACGACCTTGAAGGGTTGCGATCGAGCTCAAACAACTTGAACCACTCGCAGTATACTTTTCGCTTATCTTTTGGATGTCCATGTTTGCATGGTGGGCCAACGAGGGCAACTCGATCGCATCGACGGCCTTTAATCTCGAGCACTCGGTTATTATCCCGAGCCACAACGTGCGATGGCTGTTTATGCGATACGTAAAACTGAAGATAGTGTGTTTGACTCCATTGATACACATTCAGTCGAAGTGAAACGTTGCTTCCGGCTGTCCAGTCGATAACCCACGAAGGAACACCTGGGTGAGCATCCTTTTGCAGTGGAAAATGCAGAGGCAATAAGCTGTTGGTTGAAAGTGCCTCATCAAGAGTAGCCAGAGTGTAAATCTCCTCAGTCTTGGCCCTGTAATTTGGAATGATGGGTTCTCCCATCCACGAATTGACGAGGCCGAGTACGCCAAAGACACGATCCCGATCATCAGTAGCGAAGCGAGATCGAGTAAAACTCAGAGCCGTCCAGAGGGAAACCTCGGGCCCTTCTCTGCGTCCGCTTCTGAGTTCATCGATCGGTCTCATGGCTAGGCCCAGCTTGCGAAGATGTGGCATGAGCTCTGGGTGTGTCTGTGCACCTGTTGTACTGCAGCAGTCTAACATATGGCCGCTCAAGGATGAAAATACTTGAAGCATGAAGGGCAGTTCGATCGAGACAGGACCATATATTAAGGTTGCTCTTTGGGGGAGAATACACTCTTGAACTGTCTGCATCATGTTAGAGGTCGTCTATCACTCATAAGTATAACTCACCCAGATCCTCGTCCACCAAGGACTATCTGCAAACGGAGCCAGTGCCTGTGCCATCATAGAGCAGTAATAGTTATAGTCTGGCGGATACGCAAACGTATCTCCCGTCAAGTCCTTGAAAAGCGGTTGTTCAGAGAGATGTGAATCCTGAATAAGCCTAAGATTGGCAAAGACGTGAAAGACAATGTCGACAGAAGCCGGGTCAACTGGCTCTCGCAGGGTTGAGTAATAAACAAACTCGTTCCCTAGCCATCTCAGTGACGGATGATCTTTATCATCGCCAAACCAATGCGCTGGCCATGTGTCAATAAGCGGTTCACCTATCCAGATGACGGTGTTATCGCAAATGGAATAGATTTTGCCCATTAGACCGACCTGTTGGCCACGTTCATCCACGTCAGTCTGATTAATACATAGTGCATCAACCCACAAGACACGCATCTCTTCAGGTTGACGAAGACGATAGAGTGCCGAGTAAAGGTTAAAGGTGACGTTGACTAGGTAGCCATTCACAATGATCTCCCGGGTAACTTTGGGGTCACCCCACGTGTAACTGAGCGCCTCATACTTTGGAGGCGGATCAGAAGTCAGAGAAATGAGGTGGATAGTGCAGGAGATGGGAGTAGAACCCCATCCAGGTTCGAGATGCAACATGCGAATCTGCTCTTGAGCAACGTCTAGTGAGGCGACGCCCTCGTAGACCAAAGCTGCCCCAGCCAAAGATCCGATATCAACCTTTTCCAGTGAGGTCATTGTCGATTTCACAGTCTTTTGTGTGTCATTACGCGATCGTGAGGGATTTAACAGCTGAATCGAGTGAAGTCATACATAACCCTGTCCTACCTAGCCAATTATCACGTTGCGTTCTTTTTCAAGGATTGTAGTCCTACTAGTTACTCTATCTTGGTGGTATGTTTAAGTCAATTATTGACCCGCATTGTTTTCTTTCACGCCCACGACCTTCAAACGTAGTCGGCAGTTTGATAAGAGTCAATTTAACACATTTGTAGATAATAGAGATGTTGCACTTTGCTACTGAATACCATGACAATCTAGATTCACGTCAAAAACGTCGATAACGGATAACGAAGCATCCAGACCAACCTTACCAGGTCAAAACGGTCGAGGCCACTTAAGATCCCGCCCCCCTTTCGAACTCTCCACCCCTTCAGCATTCCAACAAACAGCACCATTACTCCTTTTACTCAGCCACGACAAAGACTTTGTCCAGTCCCATGGGATTGATTCAGGAATGCTATTTTTCTCAGGAACAAAAAAAACTCACCCCTTGCAGCCTATGCGACGCGTGGCGCAAGATACCACCTTGTTCAGAATCCGGTGTCGCAAACGGCCGCTATTGAATTCTAGTGCTTTGGATCGAGAACCAATGATGCTTAAAATAATTGTGATTGCTTGGCATTTTACCTGTTCTTTGGGTATGCCCACTTACCGATTTCTGAGACAAAACGAGTCGTCCCATCGCCATGCTGTGTCATTTTTCAGCCTCTACCGACATTGTCGCCAACCTCTGTCTTACATCCTGCCATCGTTATCAATGACCTCCATGTCATCGTTTTTGCGTTCCCATGATCACCTTTTTTTTTCAATTGACCCTGCATCTTCTTTCAGTCCATCATGTGGCTGGAATGAGAAACTAAAGTCTTTTCCTGACCTGTTGACGAGGCCTCCCCACAACAGACACGTTCTAGCCCGCAACATTTCCAGAGCCTCAACGTGGCTAAGGAACTCTACAGGTTTTTCGTTAGTTCCGTCAGAAAGTTGCTCACTTGACACGCGAGAATGAGACGCTTCCAAGACTATAAAGACTGATCGAGAGACTCCCCCAACCATGGACTTCTCATCACACAACCTCACAACTCAAGCCGACTACCACCTAAACATACAACATTCAGAACTTGTTCACCAACACGAAAACGACTCTCACATTTACGACAACATGAAAGCTTTCAACGCTTTCGCCGTCATCCTTGGACTAGCTGGCCTAGCCCAAGCTCACATGGAGATGACCTCTCCTGCTCCCTTCAAGAGCAAGCACAATCCCAATTCAGGGTGGGACATTGACTACAGCATGACATCTCCTCTTTCCGGCGACGGAAGCAACTTTCCCTGCAAAGGCTACCACTCCCTTTTGGGCACCGCGGCTGGTGCACCTACTGCGACCTGGCAGGCCGGGCAGCAGTACAGCATGACCATCGCTGGCGGTGCAGACCACGGCGGCGGTAGTTGCCAGGCTTCGCTTTCTTTCGACAAGGGCAAGACTTGGGTTGTCATTCAGTCTTACATCGGAAACTGCCCTCTTTCACCCTCCAAGTCCTTCAGTTTCACCCTTCCAGTTGACACACCCGCCGGAGTCGCCTTGTTCGCTTGGTCCTGGTTCAACAAGATCGGTAATCGCGAGATGTACATGAACTGCGCCGCTGTCACCATCAAGGCAGGAAAGGGAACTCCATCGACACCAATGAGCAAGCGTCCTGCCATGTTTGTCGCCAATGTCGGAAACGGCTGTGGAACCACTGAGATGACGGATCTCATGATTCCCAACCCTGGACCTGATGTCTCTATTACCTCTTCCAACACTAAGGCGCCGGTCGGTCAGTGTCCGGCTGGTTCTGGAGTTCAGATTACTACCACTACCAAGCCTGCTGTTGTTCCGACTACGACTAAGAAGACTACGACGACGAAGCCTTCCTCAACCAAGCCGACTACGACAAAAGCTACTACTACCACAAAGTGAGTTTATTCCGCAAATTTCTGTTTCCAACTATGCTAAAATCAGTGACTATAGACCTGGCGGCATCTTTGTCACAGTTCCAGTCTCAACAACCCTCAAGTCAACAACTCGCAAGACGACAACAACAACCCCACCAGTACCTACCAGCGGAGTCACTGGTGTCATCACCCCCGGAACAGCCTGCAAGCCAGAGGGATACTGGAACTGTCACAAGGGAGGTACATCCTGGCAGCGATGTGCCTCTGGTACCTGGTCGGTTGTCATGAATGTGGCTCCGGGCACCAAGTGCATACCTGGCCAGAGCATGGAGTTTATTATTACTTGGGCATGATGATTATGACATGAAAGATGGGGATGGTTGCTGATGATGATGAGAGAGATTGGGTTGAGCCCAATACGCGGTTATGAATTTTGATGAAAGTCCTTAGGTATATCCAATAGTAATGCTGTTTCTAAACCATTTCCCATCATACACTCACCGTGAGGGAGGTCTTTATGAAAACCCTCCACGACACAACAGTAGCTCTCGCCCAGTATAGTGCAGTCGGCGTGTAATGTTGGACAAAGGAACCATCTTAGATCCAGCCCCAGGTGTTTGGATCGAGCTTCGCAGTCAGCACCGCTAATACTGGTGATGAGCCAGATGCCGCTGAGCGATGAGAAGATGACACTCTCTCCCACTTTGGGGTACTACGGCTATTAGACTTCTATCTTCTTTAGAATTGGATCTGCTTGCATCCACGGGGTCATGATAAACTGTTCCTGACCTCATTTTGGTGTAGGTTAGATATGAGAGGTTGGGGTACGAAGCGGCCATACCCTATATACTTCTACGTTAGGCTAGGTAGTTTTGTATTTTCAAAAAAAAAAAAAGTAGTCATCGAATATGAGTAACTGGATGCTTTAGCTAGTTGTAAATACTTATAACCTCTGAAAAACTGGGATAAATGTTGCAGCGCAGTAGAGCTAGCTCTGATTTTTGAGCCTTTGTTGATGAAGCACCAGCTCATGGCCATGTCGTATTAAACTTGAACGAAATGCTCCCAGCTCAGTGCTTTGAAAATCAGATTAGTTCTAATCTAGTCCTACTACTAAGTATAAATAAAGGCATTTCCTGCTACATTATTAACAGAGGAAGACAGACCCTCACTCAAGTTCCAAGACAGAGACCACGTCCACTGTCCTACTTTGTTGCTGACCACAAAGCCAAATTATTTCACAGCCATCTCGTTAAGAAACTTGTTCAAGCTAGGTGTAAATATTCGCTGTCAACTATTGAATTCATAGTCTTTCAAGATATATATCATTAAGACAACCCCGGCAAAGCGGCCGATACCTCTCGGAACCCGTCCCGTCTTTAACGTTTCGCCAACTATTGCCATTCTAGGCTTTATATCACGAACTGTCTCGGCTATTATCCGAGCTTCTCGGATATTATCCGCCAGCTGGACCAATTCAAGCTCTATATCACAGCAGTGAGTAACGTTCAAGGCAAGAACCCTACTCCTTTGGTTATACACTCTATACTCGCATCTTTGTACATGACAATGACAATCTCCAAGTCCAGTAACATTGCTATAGTCGGCGGCGGCGCCTTTGGTCTCTCGACAGCAGCGACCTTGAGTCGCTTCCGGGCTGCAGCAGACGCCCATCCTCAGCTAAAGGACCATGTACTCCCTTTCCGTGGAGATGGCGACATCCAGAAGCGTTTTTGGCAGTACACTGGTTCTTTTTCCAGCATGGAGCGGTTACTTTAACAGCTTTGACGGTTATGCACACTCTGGGGCTGCTTTGACGGCTGCGTATCGAGAGGCGCAGGTTCGAGGGGTGAGATTCTTCCTTGGTCCCCAAGGCGCTGTCTCCGAGATTGTCTATGAGAAGACCCCCCACGGTAGAAGAGCAACTGGTATCAAGACCAGCACTGGTCGCTTTCACGAATCAGACTTGGTCATCGTAGCAGTCGGTGCTGCCGCCACCAAGCTAGTACCCGAAATCGGAACTCAAGTCGTCGCCAAGTCCTGGTCTGTCGCCCACGTCCACCTATCCGACGAAGAAGTTTCCGCTCTTCGAGGCATCCCTATCACATATGCCAGGGACCTTGGCTTCTACTTTGAGCCAGACCCCAAGACAAATCTCCTCAAGATATGCCCCATGGGTGGTGGTTATATCAATACGGATCCAAAGACTGGCTTTTCTCATGCCCCCAAGTCACTTAAAGACAGCGCCTTCGTCCCTGCGCATGATGAAGCCAAGATGAGAAAGCTTCTAGCCGAGACTCTTCCGTATTTGGCAGATCGACCTCTGGTCAAAAGGTCTCTATGCTGGTTCTCCGATACGCTAAACTCAGACTTTATCATCGACTTTGTTCCTCAAACTTCAGAGTCCCTGGTTTTGCTTACAGGCGATTCTGGCCACGGATTCAAGTTCTTCCCCATCTTTGGGTCTTGGGTAAAGAAGCTTATTGAGCAGGGTGATCAGTCTATCGCTAGATGGAAGTGGAAGGATCCCAAAGCAGGGCAGGGTGATGCCAAGTGGGGAGGAAGCGTCAGCTGGCGGCTGGGAGAGACATTGGAGTTGTCGGATATTCAGCCTCCTTCGGTTCCCAAGTTGTAATAGCCAACCCTCTCTCTTTCTTGACATTAGGTTTCATAAATCGTAAACATGTGATCGTCCAAAAAGAAGAAATAATTTTTATGCACACTTTGGTCATTTGTGGGGCTCTGTCACTCTCCACTTATAGTCACAGATGCATGCTCTTAAATAGCGGTCACTCCACCAGGGAGTTAGTTGGAAAAGTCAGTATCTAACTAAAGAACGACCTTATTCATGAAAAGGGGGTCCCGCAGGTCAGAGAGTCAGCGAGCCACGGTGCAGTTGACAAGGATAACAAAAAGAAGGCAAAATGGGTGGCAAAAGATTAATTCCTCCGGTACAGGGAATCGAACCCTGGGCTCCGCGGTACTTGATCTCTCAGGTTATGAGAGCGCGAAATGTTAGCCACTACACCATACCGGATGTCATTGGTTGAAAACTGAGTTTGAGATTGAGCATTATCAGCATGATAGTGTCCCATGGTCATTAATCGGTGGGCTCGGTGTAAGTGAATGCCTCCGGACACTGGGCAGCCGGCTATCATCCGTCTCAGTGACATGGAGGACGGTCATGTCTGGTACGCCCTTTGTGATAGACTTGCTTTTTTAGATGCCGGCTCCACGCTAGACATGTCACAAGAACTACCAACGGATATCCCCCGGGGAAGAAGTCATTGTGTGTGTCGGCTGTGGTACCATCGGCAAACTGCCGGCCCCTGAGTCAACTCACTCTCGGCACTCTTCCGCCCACATATCCGCCCGTCAGCAGTACATCATGTTGATTGGAAATAAATGGCTGCCATAGATTCAAGCTCTTAGGAAGATTCCATAACCCCCGCGTCGTCCAATTTGATCATTATCCTTCACAATGCCCATCACTAGAGCTCTCGGAATGAGTGTTAGCCGTGTAGGCCGAACACTCCCTCGCGGACTCCGAGTTGCCCCTTTCAGCACTTCAGTCCAGAAGAGAGCCGATGCCACAGTACCCTTCAGACTCCCTGATCCCAGGAACGAGCCCAACGTGAGTGATCATCAGCATTTCTTGACAACATTGACTGACTTCCGCAACAGCCAGAATACAGAAAAAGGCTCGCCTGAGCGCAAGAAGCTTGAAGAAGCCCTATTCAAGCTCCGCTCGCAGCTCCCCGTCCGATCCGACGTCTTCTACAATGGCAGCATCCAAGCCACGTCCAACTCCCTCGACCAAGTCATGCCATCAGAGCATGGAACAGTCTTCACCAACTATCCCATGGCATACCGCCAGCAGACTACAGAGGCCATTGAGGCAGCTCTCAAGGCTAAGAGGAGCTGGGAGGAGACGCCCTTTGTCGATCGAGCTGCTATCTTTCAGAAGGCGGCCGAACTGGCTACGACTGAATACCGCTATGAGTTGATTGCTGCGACTATGTTGGGGCAAGGGAAGAATATTTGGCAGGGAGAAATCGATGCTGCTGCGGAATTGGCAGACTTCTTTCGACTCAACTACAACTATGCTACCGAATTGCTCGAGAAACAGCCAACTCGGGGCACCAATGGCATGTGGAGGTGTGTTACAAAGCTATAACCATTCATACTGTCCCTTTCTAACTCGTATCACAGTCGAATGGACTGGCGACCCATCGAGGGCTTCGTCTACGCTATATCCCCCTTCAACTTCACCGCCATCGGCGGCAACCTAATCTCAGGCCCAGCCCTAATGGGTAACGTTGTAATCTGGAAACCCTCCCAATACAACGTCTACGCCAGCGCAATCGTCTACAAAAATCCTCCTCGAAGCAGGCCTCCCACCAAACGTTATCCAATTCCTCCCCGGCGATGCAGTAGAGATCACACACGTAATTCTGAAACACAAGGACTTTGGAGGTATCAACTTTGTCGGTTCGTCAAAGGTCTTTCGATCGATCTATGGCAAGATTGGTCAAGGCATTGCGGAGGAAAGGTATAAGGACTTTCCTCGTGTGGTTGGGGAAACTAGTGGAAAGAACTTTCATCTTATCCATCCCTCGGCAGATATTGAGAGTGCCGTGAACCACACGGTTCGTGGCGCTTTTGAGTATCAAGGTCAAAAGTGTTCAGCAACGTCTCGAGTTTACCTCCCAGAGTCACAAGCAGAAGAATTTCTGAAGGGCATCAAGTCCAAGGTCGAACAAATCACCATCGGAAGCCCAGATAAGCAGCTCGAAGCCTTCATGGGGCCTGTCATCCACAAACACTCCTTCAACAAGATCAAGGGCATCATCGACTCTGCCAACAAGGACCCATCAGTCAAGCTACTTGCAGGCGGTACATATGATGATTCAGTTGGCTACTTTGTGAAGCCAACCGTTTATCAAGTTGATTCCCCAGACCATAGGCTCTTCAACGAAGAAATCTTCGGACCTGTATTTGCAGTCTACGTCTATCCTGATTCTCAATGGAGTTCCATTCTGAAACAGGTCGATGAAGCTGGAGGTGGTCTAGCCCTGACCGGAGCAATCTTTGCCAAAAAGTCGAGCAGCCATCCGCGAGGCGGAAGATGCATTGCGTTACTCAGCTGGCAACTTTTATATCAGCAAGTTCCCTTCCATCACTCCACTCATTTCCTATTGACGCATCGCTAACCTCTACTTTCATAGACTGCAAGACAACTGCTGCCCTTATCGGTCAACAATCCTTCGGTGGTGGTCGTTCTTCGGGCACAAACGACAAGGCCGGTAGCTCTGATCCTTTACGACGATTTGCGAGTCCCAGGATGATCAAGGAGGAGTTTTTCCCTCAAAAGACATTCATGTATCCTAGCAACGAGTCTTAAACTCGACGGCAACGAACATATGGGGACACTTTAGGCTTGGTAAAGGCTGTTAGATAGATCCCCAAAGCGTCACCACTTGACTTTTGCGTTGAAAGGTATTGGGCATGATGGCTTCATTGTGTTGAAAACTGTATATCTCTTGCTGGGTTGCCTTGATCTACCTTTGGGTATGCTATGAGGTTAAATACTTTCAATGCTACAATACCATATGCCTCATGAATTCTCTTCATTGTATCTGGGCTGTGGCAGAGGATAATCCATAACCATTTCTATTTCCGCTTCAGTCGTCGCAGATTCTCGGCCTCAAGGCAAGCAAGCCTTAGTTATAAGATATGGTAATTCATCTTAACCGCTCCAGACGATAGATAGCCGGCGATGCCACGCCGTACAGCAAGATAGTCAAAAATTGAACAACAGGCATATGTTCTTCCTTTTTCTTTTTTCATCAATGACATCTCCAGAAAACGGCATCAACGACATACGTAGCCTAATTATGAGGATCCAAAAGAATTTCTCATCGCACATTTGAGATACAAAAACTAAATGTATGGAAATGGCGATGAAGTCAAGGTATGTAAGGTCGCAAAACTGTATTGCCCACTATCTACTCACAATTCCAAACGACAGAGCACTCTTCACCCGCCTCCAAACCTCTCTCCTCACAGCAAAATATTCCGTCTTAGTCCTCGAAACGGCATCCCTATTCTCCACAGCCCTCCTAAGAAGGTACGAGATACAGTCTCCCAACGTTCCCCAACTCAGACATTTATACACCTCCGGAGAAGTATGTCCGGCCTTGTCACCCAGCTGCAGCAAAGTACAGCTAACCTCGTCAGCCATGCCAAGTAGCTGTCCATATTGAACTTTTATCAACGGAAGACCTTCTTCGGAGCGCTTCTGTTGGACTCGGTATGCGTTGAGAGCGCTTTGCTTGTTGTGGGTTGCTAGAAACAAGTTGAGTCGAGGGAAACCGGCTGATGAACCATGCTCTAGATCTTGATATCTTCCCTCTAGCAGACCTTGGGCAATCGAATCATATGAATCATCTGTCTGCTGCTTCGTGTCGTTGATAAGATGTCGTGGTTCCGTAGCCATATACGCTCCTCTCACTAACTTGACGCCAATGGTAAACCCCTGATCCTTGGCGAAGTGTAAGTGACGCAAGAGTGTGGAGGGTGTTGATTTGAGATAGGCTTGATATGTGTTGTAAACAGTTGCGTGTTCTCGATTATATGTACGCATGAGGTTCAGTGCAACGTCATCGATGCCGGGCTGGACAAACTGTTGCTCAGCGTCGACTAGGATACTCGCCTTGCGCTTAATAGCCTGCTCACAGACAGCGTCAAGGGCGTCTTGCATCTGAGTTGGAAGAGACTTCCTAGCTGCCAATCCCTCAGTGACTTTAGCCCCAGCGCCAGTGAATCTAGAAGGTCGTTAGTTGAGGTTGAGAACGTCATAAGTTTTGCACGTACTTGAGAGCCAGAAAATCACCCTCTCCCAGCATCGAGGCAGTTTCGAGAACTCCATCACGCCACTCCTGAATACCTTCATCAAGTGCAGCTTCTTTCTCAAGCTCAGCCGCGTGCTTCTCCTTAAACTCCAGCGCACCCACGCCAACCTCTTGCTCCGTCGAAGAGTCAACCACAACTTCGCGGGCATATGTCAGAATGACACCTCGAAAGCCCATATCCTTGATATTTTTAATGGTCGTCTTGACTTCTTCCACGTTCTCGCCGGCGCAGAAATGCCTGTAGAGTGTTGACTTGAAGATTGCATGTAGCAATGGGTTCTTCTCGACGCTGAACAGAGCGAGACGAGGTTTGGAAAAGAAGGATAGGATGGCAAGTGATGGTGTCAATAGGGTACGATGACTCGAGACAGTTGCAATGAGCAACGATCTGAGAAGCATTCCCGTTGGTAAAAGAGAGTGAGGCGGCAATGGCGTTGCCGAGACTGGGGTCTTGTTGGCAACATGGCGTCTCTGAGACCTTGCTATTAATCTCAATGGAACAATTGACCGCTGTGAGGTAGAGAATAATAGAGATGCATGGTGTCGTAAGGAAGCCATTGTGAACCCTCGGGTCATCACCACTCACAATGACAATTGCCTCCCACGGACTGAACCAGGGTTTTGAAGGAACCCAGCGTCAAAAAAACACCACTCTCTAACGCGGGTAAACCCTGTCCATCTCTCAATCATCAATCGGCAAAGCCCCGAGTTGTAGCCTTCGGTTGCTTGCCGACAGGAATAAGGGCGAGACGCGGGTAAGAGGCCGAGATACCAAGGACGCCCTTCCATTGACAAGACTACATGTTGCCCCCGTTCCCGTGATCAATTCATGCAGATTGTGGAAGCCATCCGTGCCAGATGGGCCAGTGACCCGGCTCGTGAGTCAGGCTACAGTTCATGGGCCAACTACCCGACGGTAGTCCAGCCATCCGCGGCCATCTGCCGACCGGCAATCTGACCAGCCGTAGCCAAGTATCCGGTGTTGTTATCGGCGAACCTGGTTACCCACAGAACTCTCAGAGCTCGTCGAGGCCTGAAACCCCATGGGCAATACGGTCTTGTTCACTCAAAGGATCAGTAGAGAATAACATTGAGTAGGCCAAAGTCAAGCTTCAAACAGAAATCATATTACACCAATATCATTAACATCGTAAATCTTCCAACCACACAATGCTTTTCCCTCCAAAAATAGCTTCATTCCAACGCCATGTCTAAATATTCCTCATGTGAAACATCTTCCCAACCTCTGCCCAATCCACATCATCAACACCAGTCAACGGCAACGTCGGATCATTAAAGCTAGAGTAAATATCACCAGCCTCATGACTCAGATCCATCTGAAAAATTCTCAGAAGCGCTAAAATCAAGATGCACCGCGTCCTCTCCATTCGCCGCTGTAGACTGCCACGATATCCATGCGGCTGGTCCCCAAGTAGTCATGGCGTCTGTCTGCAAGCCCGTGTTGCCGCTGCCATCTCCTGGAATGTTTTTACGGTTCTCTGGGGAGTTGTTCAGGCTGGATATGCCTCCCTCTTTGAGCCAGGACCAGTCGTCTGTCATGTTGGTTGGTGACCAGACGTGGAGGCAGAACTGCTTTAGATCGTTCAAACGTCGCTGAGCTGCTGAATTTCCAGCGTTTGACAAGTACTTGAGAATCTCTGCCGCCTGTTTAAGGCCCTCTGGTGGTTCTTGGAGGTCTCCCTCGACGAAGCCCATCATAGTCAGCACGAAGGCTGCTGAAAAGGTAGCATCGAGATCGAAATAGCCAAACAAGGCTGAAGACACGTTAGCAATGGATGATATCCGACATGTCTTGAATATGAACCTACCAATGCTTTTTATCTTCGCGCAGGGCTGAAAGTATGCGGATAGTCTTTATGGCGGCCTCCTGACATGTTTGACACAGACGGCTTATAGCTGGAGAGACAGGTGCCCGTGGACTGTTGTCTTTTGATGCCTGCACTTTCTCCTTTACTCTCTGAAGCAATATTGGCCTGATGCACAAGATGATGGCCTAGAAGCACAAAAAGTGCAAATTAGATGTGGATCAGCGTCAAAGCTGTTTGGTTAAGCGGACGTACCAGAAACAACATTAGATACAGCGACGCGCTTGTTCTAGCAATAGTTGACGAAGAATCAGTAAAGTCTATAGATAGAGCGCTCGGTATTGAACGTCCTATGTCGTGCAAAGTCTGCAGCGTCTCTTGTATCTTTTTAACGAGCTCTGTACGCGTGAGTGCGGCATTGCCGTAGAAAGCTATACCCGTGTCAGTCCGGTGTTCCAAGTAACAGGTCTGCAGCATCTTACATGTGGTAATCTTTCCCGTCACTTGCGCTATCTTAATGTTGATAATCATGGGCAGCGGGTTTTGGAAGCCGGCGGCTGAGCGAGGCATCTCTGAACGGAGTTGACGGTCATCGGTGCCTGTTGGAAGGCCAAGACCAGCTGAAAGGCGGCTTTAATACAGCAAAATTAGCAAATATTACCTTTTAATTCAGTTGCTTTACTCACCGATCCAGCATATATGCTGTCCACCATACTCTCACGCGGTGAGTGACCTCTGAAGAGAGACCTTGTTGCTCGTCATGAGGGAGAGAACATCCCAAGGCAATAGCAAGACGAACTGCGCTACCAATCTAATACCCCAAATCAGTTTCAACAACGGCAAACCGATTTCTCAGGTCCTTACATATAGGTACGCGTCATATTTCCGGTCGCACCACTGCAGATAAAGACTAGCCAAGCACAAAATCTCAACAGACAAAATCCCATGAGATCCCAGCTTGTGCATCGGCGGAAGTCGATGAATAGCCTCAGCAAAGAACGAATTCCCAGGAGGGTTCGCTGATCCTTCGCTAGGTGAGCCGATGAGCATGCCCATAGCCATAACCAAGAGGTACTCGGTATACCACATTGTCTGCATCTGTCTTATGCGCGAGGTTTCATTCTGGTAGAGTAAATCCATGGAATCTGAAAACGTTCTTGGGTCGAGAAAGTGCTGGTTGATTCCCATCAGAGAGGAGAATCTCTCAAATAACCGACGAGATTCCTGCTTGGATAGGAGAGTTGGCGAAGGGATACCGTCGACCAGTGTTAGTGCATTCCTCCAGTGGTCGTGAGGCTCTTCTTCGATGGCTGAGGAGACGAATGCAGAGCTCTCGGGTGATGTTTGGAGATTGAGACTGTTGTTGTCGACATGATCACGCAGTATTGACCGTACCCTTGACTCAAAGGCTGGTCCAGGTGCGAGTTCCGTAGCTACTCGGGTCAGAAAGGGTCAGGTCAATGGCAATCAAGATGCTCATACCTGGACTTAGTGGTAGCTCATCAAGCTGATTCTGCTCAGAGCCCGCATCGGAGACAACATCGCCATTACCGGGACTCAGCTCAGAACTTTGGTCTGCAGTAGATCTTGCTATAACCGATAAGCATGCAACAGGGCTCATGATCGACAAAAACTCACATCCAGCACGTCCCTTGAGCTGCTCCTCCTGGCTCTTTATCTTATCAAGAAGTTTCTGGACGTATCTAGAGAATAGTCAATCCCCAAAACCCAATAGACCAATCTTGAAACTCACAATTCAGAATAACCCCGCCGGGTAATGTTTCCAAACGTGCACTCAAGTCCTAGACGAGTACATGTCGGACATGGCTGCTTCCCAGAACATTTTTACTTTGCGACGTCGACAGTTTTTCGCAACTGTGCAGAATTTTAAGTATTTTATCCAATCTAACAGACGTGAGGCATAATGCTTACGCGTGTGACGATCGAGAATGATGCATTGAGGCACTGGGAGGCATGTTCGCGGTAATGGCGCCTCCATGGGCTGTGTCAAGGTCAAATACAGTCACAGAGGGTCCAGTGTTGGAGAGGGGGCGCTATGGATGGTGGGATTGGATGAGGTACCTATGGAGGTCAATATCCGTTCGGGAACCGTTGCCGGCGGAAGATAAATAGTCCATTTTGCCGACCTTGAAGAATCCACTACCACCTGTCCAATGGCATCATTGTGGCTCTCACGATTCTTACTTCTTTGAGTCATGGCGTCCAGGTTTCAAGCTACCGAACCATCGACAAAGAGGATAGTGTAGTCCAAACTCTGCATGAATGTACCTCTTGCCAGAGAAACTCCCTCGTCCGTAAAAACGGAGTGGTCTTCTTGGTTTCCCACCGAACAACAGAAATTCCACTGGTTCAGTCTCAGAGGGAGCTGCTATAGTAGAGATGCATGATGACTTTGGACGTGGGTCGAATGGCCACGGGCACATCGAGGTCCTTATCGCCGCTGTGAGACAAGTAAACACAAGTTACTATCGCCATGTTTAACAACTCACCCCTTAGTCACCCAAGCCAACTCAAGAGCAACCCCTTCGATATGGTCTTGTTCTTTGACGAGTGACATGGACGACAGAAAGAGAGAAAGCCTTGCTTTCCCAATACCCATTTCATCCAAATGTTTCTGGAATCACTTGCGCATCTCGCTCCAGGTAAACACAGCCAAGGGGCAAAGGACAAAGAGGCCATACTTGATCGTTCCGGCCTTGATCACAACTTCTTGGTACCATTGTGGGAAGTTTGAGGTTTTGGAGACAGTGAAGCCGATGAGTTATTCCAACTACTTGTCAATCGTCGTAAGGCGTCGAGTAGCCTAGAATAATAGATCAGTATTAACATCATTGCATTGTAGAAGATACCACGCACCATGACGATTTGGTTGGTTGACGGCTGTTGGACAATGGGGATGAAGTAGAAGCAGACGAGAGGGGAATATTCTGCAATTTCATAGCTTGGGCTTTACAGTAAAGCCCCTGAACGCAAAGATTGTCGGGGATGTGGACGTAGAGCCGGTGGGGAGTATCCAGAGCCGACGGATGTCTACCCGTCGGCAAAATGCCGAGCAGGGAGAAAGCCACTCCTCCCAAGCCCCATTTAGTCTGACTCAGTCGTTATCTTGACACTGAGGTTTCTCATATACAAGGAATTAGAACATTTGCCCTTCCCAGAACGAAACGGTTGTTTCCCCCGGACGTCTCATCTGGTACTCTCACTGTTGGTTCAACTCTCTTGCCCAGCATGCAAGATAAAGGCATCACTCTAGCTTTCCTTGGCTGCGGTAATTACTCCATTTCTCCAAAGCATCAACACCCCCTGACATATTCCAGGAAACATGGGCCGCGCCCTACTAGCTGGCTTGCTAGATGCTCTTGATCCAAACACAGAGACTGCTCCCCTCGTGTCTCGGTTCATTTTATGCACCAAAACAGAGTCTTCGGCTCAGTCCCTTCAGAAAGAACTCTCATCGTCTTCTTTCCAAATCAACATCTTCCATGCCAACAACAATGCGGTAGAGGAGGCGGACGTTGTTATCCTCGGCTTCAAACCATTCATGGCTACCGAAATCCTCCAAGCCCCAGGAATGCGACAAGCCCTCGAGGGTAAACTCATCGTCAGTATGCTGGCCGGTATGGGTTGCCAACAGATCGGTGACATTATTACAGCCGGAGATGGAAAGGTGCCGCTTATTGCTCGGGCGATCCCAAACATTGCTGCCCGATACCGCCAATCCATCACCATCCTGGAGAAGACAGAACCTCCTCTTTCATCTGATCATTCAACAATGGTGGAAAGGATCTTTGGTCTCGTCGGGAACGTGAAATGGCTTCCCACGCATCTCGTTAACCTGGGCACAGTCTTGACAACAGCCTGCTTTGCAACACTATCTATTCCACTCGATGGGCTTTTAGATGGCTCTGTGGTTGAAGGTATGCGGCGTCAGGAGGCGATGGAGCTTGTTACGTATAGTATTGCTAGTCTTTCGTCACTCCTGTCAAACGGTGCGCATCCTACACTCATGAGAGAGAGTATCTCTTCCCCTCGAGGGTGTACCATTCAGACCCTGATGACTGTAGAAAAGGCTGGTGCCAGAGCTACATTTGCTCAAGCTTTGATTGATGGAGTGCAGCATTTAGATAGCATCAGTTCAAAGGAAGGGTCCAAATAATCTAATCCCTATTTTCTAATGCATCTCGCCAAGTTCGTTCAGTTCGTCTTGCCTGATCTGGTTGGAAAAATCAGGTTCTACTTCAAAGCAAGTTATCCCTCCAAAAATGCGAACATTCAAAAAAAAACATATTTATCTAGCACAATATCCAACACTTAGCAGCAGCTCGCAATATTCGGCTAAAATCACGACATTCTAGCTGCCAAGATGAGTCGACAAGTCGGGCTGGATCGGAGGTGAGTGAGTGAGTGACTCACATCCAGTCTCAACTTCAAAAAGCGACTGAGAGAAGAGAAAATTGAGTTGAGTAGAGTTTTTGGAAATTTCAACTAGACGGTAACAGCCTGTCAGAACAAATGGCTTCCGCATACAATCAAGAGCAACTCCAGCAGTTCTTCAACCACATCGCCCTCCCTCAAGCCCTACGAGAGGAGCCAAAACCTTCCCTCCAATTCTTAAAATCACTACACATTCACTCCCTCTCAACATTTCCCTACGAGAATCTCTCTCTTCACTACAATGCCTCTCACGAAATCGACTTGGACCCGCAGCATCTTTTCCGGAAGATGGTGACGGACAATCGCGGCCGGGGAGGATTCTGCATGGAGATTGCAATTCTCTACAATCATGTCCTTCGGGCTGTTGGCTTTGATGCCTATACGGCTGGTGTGAGGACACGGGGGAGACTTGAGGGTGTCCCACGGGGAGACTATCCTGGCTGGTGAGTTGATTCTATCTCAGCAGCGATGGAAAGTCCTGACTTGTCTTAGGAATCACATTGTCAACATCGTGACGTTTCCTGATGGAAGTAAATATCACTCTGATGTTGCTTTCGGCGGTGACGGTGCAACAATGCCCATGCCACTCATCGACGGTCTAATCCACGAAAACCTAGGAACCCAACAAATCCGCCTCGTAAAGGACTGGATCCCTCACCAAGTCCATCGAACAGAGCAAACAAAGCTATGGATCTATCAATACCGAAACAGCATCGAAAAGGAATGGAACTCATTCTACTCTTTCCCTGGTATAGAGTTCTACGCGTTGGACTGGGGCGTCGTCAACTGGTGGATCAACACGCATCCTGACAGTCATCAAAGACATAACGTACTAACTATCAAGTTCCTTCGAAGACCAGTGGAGAAGGATGGGGAGTACAATGGACAGCAAGAGATTTACGGAAAGAGGATGCTAGTTAACGGCGTGGTCAAGCAGAACCTAGGTGGCAAGACCCAAGTCATCACAATATGCGAGACTGAGGAACAGAGGATAGAAGCCCTCAACAAATATTTCGACATCTCATTTACGGACGAAGAGAAAAGCGGCATCCACGGATACATATCAGAACTCATCAAGACCAAACAATAGACCATCAAACATCATCTCAAGTCTTCAAGAAATCCCACAACGCCCCCTCACCCTTCGTCTCAACCAACAATCCAGCTCCAACATCCATACTCCAAAGCTCATTATTATGTCTCATCAAAAGCTCATAACCACCCTCGGGATGGGGCCTAATCGTAAAGAACTCGTGCGGCCTATGATGCGAAACCTTTGCGATGAACTGCTTCCTCTCATTATGTCCAATATACGTCCCAGAGACGCAATTGCGGAAGCCGAGCCACCGGTCCTTCTCGACGCAGTGCCAATGGAAACCCCCTCGGGCGCTGAAACCCTCGCATAGGCGTAGTTCCCCGTCGATAAGAGTAATGACTTGTCCCGTGTCGCGGTGTCGGATGATAAAGACTGCGTCGGGGCAAGGGACGGATTCGATCGGTGGGTTGTCGATGCCAGTTTCGGTGGCGGATGTGTGTGTCGGTGTAGGACACCCGTCGACCGTGGAAGCCATGGACATGGTATCGATGAGGTCGTCGATTTCTTTGCTCATTGTTTTTTGATCCTGAGGAAGAAATTCTCCACCGTTTGTGTTCAAGGAGAAGACCTGAGGCCTTTAGATTACTCGGTAATATTGATGCCTGGTACGACAATGGCAAACGTAAGCTCTCCTGAACAGGCCTCCAAGGTAATACAGCCAGTCAATATTCGTGAATATCTGTAGTCATCATAGGCAGATGCATACAGTTTACCCCGCCTAGTCACATGTTCAGTAAAGATCGCCAGTCGTTAGATCGGTGCCTAACAAGCACAACAGCACAATGCATTCATTTAATATGGCAAAAAGAAAATAAACAAAAATTTAATTCATTAAATTGATTGGCAAACATGCTCTCTAAGCCGAGTAGGAAATGAATCCGCAATCGGTAGTTTGTCTCATGTGTCTGTAGGGTAGGCTAATGGCGACCACCCATTTCAGCCATGATCGACACTCCCCCGAGTGATCGACAACACTTTGTCGACCTCACGAACTGTACTAAGCCCTGCGGCTCCTGGGGTGCAGCATGTTCGTTCACGTTTGGTGCACTTCTCGATCCCGCATGGGGACCCACTTACAGACTACGACGACCACCTTGGAGCATCTTGAGTCCAGACCTGATGAGGCATCCTCCGAGGCTCAGTTTGCTGACTCGACCGAATCCTTTCGTGGAGCTAACATGCAATCTGGGCTTATCCAAGACATAGGAACATGACCTGTAGAGCTAGTGAGTGTCAGTATCAAGAACGGAAACCTACCCGACGACATCAAACACCAAGGGTAAGCAGCTTCAACGACCTGATCACACGGCGCCAACATAAAGAACGTACAGTAGACCCCCAATGGCGCACCAGATAAGGCACCCGTGTTGGTCAACACCACTGTAGATGGCTTCATCAGCGCTTCCTTCGCGTGACCGACCGACAAACAACCAACGCCTCACTCAACTCTCATCGACCGTTCTCGCCCATCGTTCCCCCCTTCAGCCCCCAAATTGTTTCTGTTTCATCTTGAGCGAACACTTTCATTCCCTGCAAGCATCAACCCCCGAGGAACCCCCCCCCCCCCCCAAGGAACAAAAACACCCAGAATAAACCCACCTAGCGGCCCTTTTTAAAAAAAGAAAACCGTTGCGAATTCCCGATCCCGCCGTATCCGAACGCCACAAAAAAAGAAGAAGCGCCGCGCCGTCTGGGGGTGCACGCCCAGAAGGTCTAGACCGCCGTCCAAAAAGGTTCCGTCGTAAAGGTGAGAATACTCTAGAGGGGCCTAGCCCTCTGTCCTGCGCAGCGACGCGTTGGGTATCGTTGCCAAGGGTAAGTTGCTGACTGACTTGCACACATGCGCTGTTGCTGCGCTTCGCTGCACTGTGGCTCAGGGCACGAGGACACGCAACCACGGGGTCTGGAACGCGGGAATCTCGGAGCCAGTGCGGTCTTGGTATTCCCGAGACTTTCCCATCCCAGATGAACCGGTGAGGGACAGGGGGTCCAGTCCGTCCAGCAGCAAAGCAACAGCAACAGCAGCAACAAGAAGAGTCACAGCCCGGGGCGCTGCGGACTTGGCCATGCCGGGAGGGGAGTGGACGGTAGCAGAAAGAGAGGCAGCGCCGAGTTCTGCAGAGCGCCACTGCATTGTCATTGGACCGTCGAGTACGGCAACCTGCGAGTTGCGACGGAGAAGAGCGCACAACAACCCTCGAATTCGTGATATCGCGCAAAGCTGGGGGGGGTCCGGTCGAGCTGATTCTGCAAGTTGTTCAGCAGGTCCTCGTGGCCCCGGCAAAAGCGGCCATGGGCGTTTAAACGCCCAGCCCGTCTTTTTTTCTGACCGACGAGGGCGTATCTAGATGCACCCTTCAGTTGACCGAACCGAGTTTCCAAGGGGCCAGACCAACAACTTTGAACCCGGGACACCACGTCGACCCCAACAGTCTTCTCACGAGACCGTGCATAGTATTTGCTGTCCTCCCGTTGTCTCTTTATCCACCGAGAGGCGTGTGTTTCCACCGGGAAAATCAATGAGCCAAGCCTCGCTTCCAATGCATCGGTGTGTCCGATACGATACGTAGCTTTGCCCCAGAATATACGGGAGCATGATCTGATAGACCGACTTCTTTCGCAGGGCGAAGCATCTGGGTACCGATGCAAAGGGCGGGTAAACGGGGCCAGGGTTCAATCCCACCTGTCACTTTGGAGATTGTTGATTCCCGAGTACCCGACATGTTGGTATGCGGATGTGGATGCGGATGCAGAGGCTTCCGGCGACAACGATATGCATTCTCTCCGTCGTAATGCAGCAGGTGGTTCTAGGCACGACGACTGGACCCTGCAGAATTTAGCGGATTCTTCCGTAAGGTTCGAGACCCGAAAGCGAGATCGAGGCATTGCATGCACAAGTGTATCGGCCGAGTTGTTCACCTCCACATTGGTAGGCTGAGAGAGCTAGCTTCACCGTTCATATCCCTAGCAATCCTGTTTCCAAGTAGTGCAGTAACGTGCCATACAACCCTTGTTAGTTCATGTAAGGAGGGATACACTCACGGAAGAGCTTAGAGCCGTGTGATTAAACTCACAACTGCCGTGAATAGTTTCGCCTTCAATAAAAAGCAAAACAATAAGCAACAAGGGTTTAGCGGATCGTGGCTCGCTTGAGGCCCAGGGAGCCTCACCGCTTGAGAAAAAAACTCTTACAGTCTCAAATACGTGGCGGTGATCGTCAGGTCGAGGCTTCAAACAATTTGGGACCCGACTGCCAGCAGGGCGTTCTGGAATAATGAGGCTGCTAGACGGTTGCAGAGAGCACAGTCATTTCCAAGGGCACTTTTGCGGGCCGAAGAATTGTTCTAGCTCGTAATCAAGTCCATTCAGGAACCGAGCCAAGCAAAAAGCCTGGGCGAAGAGCAGCTCTCGCATAGCGCACATCACCATGTTTACCAATCTCCCCATGGCTGGTAAGCAGTAAGCCAACGTTACACGTGTAGTAATGTGGCTTTAGTCAGGGCCGAATAAACAATTGAAAACCCCCGTGCTCGTGTTCTAGAACTGCCTGAGATAACAAACCAGGGCGGGACGAGTCAGGGACAGTACTGTAAGGCAAACGCGGCGTGGACGTTGCCGAAGTTGGGCGTCGTAATCCCGGGCGAGGCTCATGTTTCGGGGGCCCACCCCCGGCTTCAGGCGCCGGCCAAAGGTAAAATAGGGGACCTGCCAAGGGAAGCGGTCGCTGGGGGTCTAGACTCTTGTCAGTCAGCAGCGAGTAAATTGGCCCCAAGGACGCCTTCTGCAGGAGCATGACCAAAAGGACTCATCCAGCAGCTCCGTCTGACAAAGCGAAGCACCGAGGCAGTGGATGGTTCCGTCGCTTCCGCCCGTAGGCTTTGCCAAAACGCCATGGTTCCACGAAAGAAGCAGTGCCTCGGCATCGAGACAAGACGAGAGGGGGGCCAGTCCAGGCCGAGTCAAGTCGAGTCTTTGAACAAACAGCCAGCTCAGGGGTTCACCGATCATTGCTCATCCCGTCTCGATCCCTTGACGGGATGATGAGGCTTCCATTTCCATTTTCCACGTCTAGGCACTTGACACGACGGCTTCTTCAGCGTGCCTGAAGAAATGTCATCGAAAACACACGCTTGAAGTGGAGACAAGTGAGAATCGGGATGGTGAGACTGCTGGGGATGTGAAACGCAACGAGACGCGGAGTGGCAAAGTTAATGCTGGCCATCGACCTATTGGACCATCAAGTGCTGCGACTCGGGAGGAGATAACGGACAGCCATCGAAGGTTTGGCAGGGGATCTCGGCCGATGGCGTTGATCTCGATCCGAGAATCCATCACTTGACAGAGGCCCCACGGAAATCATGTTCGAGATCGATCTGGATGAAAGGGTTCTGAGCGAAAAAGGGGAGAATCGTCAGTCCAAGGGAGATTTGATCAGTGATTTGATATTTCATCGACGGTGAGGGGGTGTCTGAAGGGCAGCACATGGGGATGGGGAAAATTGTGGGTGGGAATCCAACAAGGCCGCCGTTTTTGTGTCTTTTGATGCATCCCTTTCAGCCCAGAAAACCCAATTGTTCCAGTTTAAAACGGTCCGCAAGGCAGAAAGACGGAGCAGAAACAGCGGATGGGGGGGATCATCGACGATGGGGATCGAGATAGGACGTAGCGTGTCGTGTACCCAGCTAGACCATCTCGATGCTGGGTCTCTGGGATGAGACGAAGATCAAACAGAGACCGGCCTGTCACATCGTCAATCGTTCATCAGTTCTTTTTTTCTCCTTTGATTGACCGGCCTGTCCCTGGGAGAATCGCCTCCCACGATCCCCACCGCTCGTCCTGCTCATCGGTACCAGTACCAAGTAGAGTGTTGGAGCCAGCAGCCGACACACCGGGTCTTACAAGCGCTCCCGCCAACCCAGACGCCAGACCCAAGGGTACGGCGATCCTTTCTCACGCCAGCTGATCAAAAAGGGGGTTTGTTTCCAACCTGGCAAGGCGAAGGGAAAAGGAGGAACTGGCACGTGGGTTGCGTAAGTGAGAGGGTGCCAGCGACGTCAGCCTGATTACCTAGATTGGTTGTGATGGGCACTGCTTGGTGTCTAGATAAGATGGCATCTTGGCACCGGTGCAGCAGCCATGATATAGGATTGCATCATTTGGTAGCAGGACAGGAATCAGGGCAAGTGCCTGTGCCTATTCACGGGACGGCGTGATGCGATGTTTGGGGGGGGAACGGACCGGGATGACGAAGCGCCGTTGCGATCGGACTCGATGGGCTGCAGACGGTCGATGGACTTGCGTGCTGCCGGTGTAAGTCGGGATTGCTCCGGACCATTGCCAATTGAGCCCGTGATGCCGTCCCGTAGCCAATGCTGCTCCAATCGTGGGTACTATGTAAATGGGCGTGGGCGCGGCATGGGTGACGACTTCAAGACAAAAAGTCCGTGGACCTCTCGGACACTCTTGGTCTTGGCAGCACCCGTTGCAACCAGAGCGCAGTCCAATCAAGGGCAGTGAAGCCATCACGGATCGAGATTAGCAGAAATGTAACAGACCATATCATCAACTTTTTTGACTCTGCCGGACTGTCAATGCTCAGCTCAGTAAAACCGGCTTGCCAGCTCTCTGTTGCAGATGGCATCAGACTGCAAGAATCTGGTCATTTTTAGTGTTGTCATGCTTCGATGGAAGGTATTCGGAAAACGTCAGACAGACGATCCGATTCAAGACGGGGTACTGTAGTGAAACAGGGAACGGTCACCGCCCATGAAACCAAAACCGCGCGTACATGTTGTATCAAGGGACGGACTGACTTCAACTTGACGTTGAAACGGAGCAGAGCTGCTGGAAGGGAACAGCTCCGACTGGGGAGGGACAGACAGTAACAAACCGAAGCCTGCTTTTTTTTGCTGGTTTCTGCAATGCGCGCTGGAATCGGAAATTGGCAGGGCCATCAGGAGTGGCCGATGGAGCTAAGCCTCTCTGGGTCAGCACCTCAAACACCGGAACGGAAGGACCTTGCTTGGTTTTGGCTCTGTCCGTCCTGGGTTTTCAGCTGGCTCCGTTCGCTGACTCCGTTCAGCCCTTGCCCTAGTTGAATATCAAGTTAGCCAGAAACTCAAAAATGGCATAAACGGGGTGGAGACCCATCTCCCTTCCAGCTGCAATCACTTTGAGCCCAAGGGTCATGTGAGTCACGTCCACCCAGCCAAGAAACCGGGAAGGGGATCCAAAGGGATGTGGGTGTATCATGCAATTTCCATCATGGCCCGCAGACAAACAGAGATCAGGCATCAGAGCAGAACTCGGTCAACACCAGATCCGACGTGGATTTTGTGCTTGGGCAAGCGAGCCGTGATGAAAAAAAAATTATAGAGAGGCAGCCCAACTGACCGGTTCAGGCCTCATCTTGCAAGGGCAGGGGGACCTTTGATTCAGCTTCATTTCGAATAGGTTATCGCGGCTGACGGGTACATACGTGCCTCATGGCATGGCATGCGCAGCACACCTCATGCGCAACACCGGCAGCATAATGCAACAACCAACATCATCACCATCAGTAATATTCGAAAGCAGTCTTCGGATCCCATGAGCACCAAGCGCCGCAGTCTTGAGCTGACCCGAGAGGCCGGACACGCATCCATCCCACACACAGGTCGAAGGAGCGCCCTGTAGAAAGGCGCGGGGACAGTTCCCCTGTTGGTCCATTTGGGTCCCCTGGAGCTCGGATCGCATGGTCGTCATGGTGGCTTTGTTCGTCCAGCTGCTCTGGTGCTGGTGTGGAACGTGCTGGCGTCTTCTGGTCTGGAGTGCAGGATCTAAAGGATGGAGGCTTGTAAGTGAAGTGAAGCGCTTTGCTTGAAACATGCTTCCATTCGAGGATGGGATGGGATTCCCTCGTTGGGTTTCCCGAGTCTCTCTCCTTTTTTGCAAACAGGCAATTTTTAGTCTTGGACATCCAATAGAAGCTCTGCCGACCCTGTTGAACAAGACAGCAGGGAGACACCAAGTTATCGTCAAATCCAATGGGCAAACGGCGTCCAACGCGGCAGCAGAATTACGTCTGTTGGCATGGCCGCCCGCGATAGCCCCAGGGCAGAGAAAACCCCATAAGAGGATCCGCTGACATCTGTGTCCCTGCCAGGGCTTACCACGTCTCGGGTATGCATCTTCTTGCCGCTGGACGCGAGCGGTCTTGATTCATTCATTCATTCATTCATCACTCATGGCTGGGAATTGCGCGACCCCGAGTACAATGTAGGTCTGACCGGCCGGCGGCTGAAGCGTCAAAGCCCGAGCTTCCATCTCAACTCCAGAGAGGAGGGGCCGAAATGTCGGGTCAGGCATCGTATCCTTACAGCGCATCAACAAGCATACCGGTTGGACAAAATCTGACTCGGGCTCGGTGATTCTTTTTTAAAATACATCCCTGTTGCGCGCGTGCCTAGCTGGGCTGGACAAATTGTCCGGGGGTGGTTTTTTGATGTGAAAGCTTTGAACGGGGGAACCTTTGAGTCACCTTGCCAGAGCAACAGGGGAACAACTCATCAAGGGTCCAAGCCACAGAAACAAAGGTGATACAAAAAGTCAAGCACGGACGAAAAAGACAAAGTTTGGGAGAGCACGGGACACATCATCAAGATGAGGCAGAGCAACATGAAGCAGTCAGTGATTAGCTGAACAAGGGACATCCCGCCCGCACCTACAGCGGGAAGCCAGAGCAACAACAACAAAAAAGAACAAAAGAACTCACTAACGAAAGCGAAGCCCATTAAGCTTTACGACGGTTCGCTGACAGGAAGTATCCGCATCCCGAGGAGTCCGCCCGGATTAGACGGACATAGGAAAGGTCGGAGGCACGGCATCTGCTGCTCCTCTCTTGATGCCGTCGCATCCCCGACAAGGTCCTACCATTTGCAGCACATGCATGTTTTCGCTGCCGCCTTGTGAGCGAGTCAACCCATCCATGCTGTCGTCGTCAGCAATGTAGTTTCTGCTTCACTCCTCCGTGAGAGGCATCCGAGACAAGCGGATGATTCCCAACGAGATTTGAGAAAGCCGCCAACAAATTGCATTTCCTCGTCTGTACGACATGGGATGTGTTTAACAGCTTTCGCAAGTGGACACAGCAACAAAATTGGAGACGTTCTTGTAAAAAAAATCGGAAACGCCAGCAAAGCACACAAGGTCGGTGTTACAGGCACCACTCTCCGATCCCATCATCCCCTCAAGTTGCTGAGCCCCGTTGATCGCATACGGCGAATACGCGGCCTGCCTCCCTTGGCGCAAAACGGAGCAGCGCCCAGAGCGAGGGTTACGGAGCGACGGGACACAAATGCTGGGGTTTGAGAAAAAGACGGGCTTCGCCTGACGTTGCATCGGGCCAAGTCCCCCAATCCACACACACCCCTTCTTCCGTTTCTCCCTTTGGGTCATTTGGTATACACACACACCCCTCTTAGAGCCGTAGAGGTCGGCAACCCGCCCTGCCCGCCAAGTTCCAAGGCTCCTCCCCAGTGAATGTGTGAAGCTCCCCCCAAGCTCTCTCTCGTAGGACTTGAGCTAGGTAGAGACGCATGTAACCTGAGCGAAGGAAAAAGCCATCATCTCTGGCTGTGTCAATTGATCCGAGAAAAATACACTCTCTTTGCTTTGGTTCGGAGGGGATGATGCCGTGACATATGGCCCTCGGAGGGAGGGACTCGGAAGGGGGGGCGTGTAGGTGCCTTGTTCCTTTTTTTTTTTACAGCAGTCCATGGGACCTTGCTTGAGCTCCTCTGTTCAAGACAATTTTTCGACCCGCTGCCGATCCCTTCGCGCCGCCCATTTCATTCCCTCGACACCCCATCGTCGATCTGGGCTGGGCGGACCTACGTAGCCCAGCGCCGTATCTTGGACTCTAGGCCACTACCACCCCCCAAGGAGAGTCAAAAACGAACAAGGCCGAGACGGTGCTATTTTTTGCCCAGTTTCTTCCCGTCTGATCCGTCTCGAAAAAGAGTTAAAAAAAAAAAAGTTCCTTATTAAAAAGGTGATTCCGCCCCAAAAAGCGCCATCACCGTCCAGAACTCTCTTTTTTCCTCACCCTCCAAAAACAACCAAACCATTATTTTTAATACGACGGTCTCCCCCCAGAAGTCAACAAAGCTCGTACCAACCAAGGACCCTTCAATATCGTCGAGCCCGGTACAGAAATAACAAAAATACATCCTTCAGCCCAGCAAAGACCACCCCCTGCTTGCGACCAACCAGACTAAGCCTCAGCCACCTGCAGAACCAACCCGTGCTGGTTTGCTCGCCCTGCTCAATTTACGCGGGTAACGAAGAGTGGAAATCGCACACGCCCCCGTCCGTTGTTCTTTGTGCTTTTCAAGGCTCCAGAGTTTCCAAGGCACCCCAGGGAACGAACACACTCGCACACACCACCCCTTGTTTCCCGCTCGCTGTTCTGTTACAAACCACGTCCGTCCCTGCCCCCAAGGCGAAGCACAAAGCCAGCGCATCCCCAAAAAGGCCCCTGGTCCCCTTCCCCCCATCCTGGTCCCGGTTTCGAAAAATATCTATAATACATCGACCATGTCCTCCTCTAGACCTTCCAGTCACCACTTTGGTTCTTCCAGCTCATCAACATCATCAACACCTTCATCCTCCGACTCTGACGTCTCCTCCACCGGTTACAGACACAGCATGGACTCAGTACAACTTCCCATCGCCTCGGTCGAGGTGCTTCGCTGCATGCGATGCGCTCGGTCCGTAGAGGCTACCAGCACCGACGACCTCTCCTCCATGGGCATGGTCCGCATCGCCCACAACCTTTACTACTGCGAACGCTGCGCAAAGATGGTCGGATACAAGTAAACGGCGCCAAGAGGGGAACACCATCCTCTTGAAGTTCACACTCTTAGTGGACACTCGAATACGTTTTTATCATCATGATGGATCTTGGGGTGGAGGGAAAACAATTGCGACATTGGATCCTCGAGGGCATCCTCTCAATACATGCGATACCGGATGCCAACAACAACCCATCTCCAACACTCCCTCTTTCCCACCACCACCACCGGCGCAAAGGGATTTACACAGCTCGACCAAGACAATTGCCGCGCATGACAAAACCCTTTCAACGCCAGCCGTCATCCACCACATGATGAATGGCAATCCTCCCCCCATCGCTCTAAGCAGTCCTCGACACATGGCAACATGGCTACAATCATCTATCGGTCAAATTGTACCCTGGACGGATTTCGGCAAATGGACAGCCGAGCAGGCACAAGAAAAACACCAACCTCTTTTTTCCCGCGACACAATGGATATAACCGGACATGACAAGGGTCATCACTCTGGGATTTGCTGTGTGTGTGTGCGCGCGCAACATCATTCTGTGATGCGCCGCAGGGGGGGAATGGGGAGTAAACGCACGCGCGCCCGCCTTGGGCTGAGCTTCAGGCGAACCCTCATGATTGGGCGCGGCATGTCCGGGATCAAGGGCCTCGTCAGCTCCCGGATCAGCAACAAACCTCCCTTACCTACCACCCATGGCTCAGCCTGGCCTGGGTAGCAGGAAAACCACCCCCCGCGGAGCAATTCACTGCCTTTTGGGCAATCAACCCCTCACAAGGAAGATCTCCTCTCTCCTCATGAGGAGGAGACACTTTCTGTGTGTTTCTTCACAAACTCTCTTGTTATACTATTCTCATCTCACGACTTTCATGTATCTTCTTTTTTCATTCTTATGGAGTTTCAATGCTTCATTCTCTTGTATACCCACCTTTCTTCTTGTCAAATACCCTGTCTATTCCCGTCGGGCGCTTCGGATATGTCTTCTTCCTCTTTTTTTACTCTGGGCATGGGGCTGTGCATCCATCGTGAACCTACGGCCTGGTGCCTGGGCACAGATGCAATGGATACATAGCAATGGGATGGGCCGTTTCGGCGTCTCCAATTGGACAGTTGTTCACTCAATTAAAAACCTTCATATCATCTCATGCTGTCTTGTGTCTCCTCCACTATTTGCCGTTGAACCGTGCTTCCTCGCTTCCGTGATACCCCTTGTTCACCTCGGCCCAAAGCCCTACCTACTTCACGATGGGATGTGTTCTGACACCTGACCCAGGTAGGTCTGTCATTTTTGGCTTCAAACGTCTCTCTTTCTCTTTCCCTCCCGCGCTACGTACGGACCGCCCTGTCGCATCGCTAGCCGCAGACGCCCAGCAAGGGTCAGGGATTCTATTTTTTTTCTACCCAACGGCAATCTTTCACTCTGTCTCTTACCTGGGTCACAGCCAATGAGAAATTCGTCAAAAACTTCAACTGCAGCCCAAGACGCAGCCCGGACTGCTGCTGTCTCGCGGACACCCGGTCCTAGTCCCCAGTGCCCAGCCGCTGACGTCGCGGACTCCTCTTTGGCTTTCAGCGGGGGGAGGGAAATTGAGACAGAGAGGCCTGAAGTGGAGAGAGAGTAAGTAGTCTAACAATTCACACGAAAAAAAACACGAAAAATGCCAACTCAACGACGGGGGGACTAAGAGCAAATTTGCTGGTCCAGAGTGGGAATGGGAATGGAGACATGGCGGTCTCAAACCCTCTTTCTTTTTAACCCTGACCTCCTTTATTTTTCCGTGTGTTGCCTTGTCTCTCCCCAGGTTTGGCTTTTTGTCCCGCCCTATTTCTCCACTTGGACGGAGTTTACTTTTCTTGTTGATGCTGGTTTTGGTTTGGATGGTGGATCTTGAGTCAAGATTTTCCCTCTCAGACTTGTTCGCCTCATCTTGAGTTTTTGACTCTATCCCTTTCTTTCATGACTGGCGGTCTGGAACACCGAGGCAAAGTACGAAAACGTTACAAGTTCATGATATGGCTCCGGGGCATGTCATTGGACAAGAGCCCAAACATCACACAGGACGATATGCCCAACCTCATCACATCAACTTACAAAAAGCTAATGGCGGGGAAAGCTTGTCTCCCTCCTTCAAAACCCCCCCAACTGCAAGCAGTAGCAAGCTGAACCTCCTCTTCTCGTGAAAGTCAAAAACCGTGCCTTCACGCATCCTTGGATCTTGTGTGCGAGAGCTACAGGGCGATTAGAGACCGTTGCCGCGCCGCTGCAAGCCATTGTCACCTAGCCAAGCGCCATCTTTTTTAGGAGAAGCCCTGCTCCGCGCGGGGAGGGGGGAGGAGGGGGGACAAGCGGGCAGCGGGCAGCGACCAACAGAAATGCTACCATACAGTAGCAACAAGAGGTGAAGACCCAAAGGTCACCTGCACATCTGGTATCCCCCAAGCATCAAACTCCTCCTCCTCCCCCAATCCATCACCAAACAGCATGACAGCTATGACAAAGAAATGGTGGCGTAGAGTCTAAAAAGACGCTCACGGGGGCACTTTTGCCGACATGTAGAAAAGCAAGCTAAGCTATACTCGTGTAAGCGAGCCCTGGGCTTTTTTTTTTTTCGCACTGGGATTCTTAGAAAAGCCCATTCAGCTGGAGTGGGATTTCGTGAAAGAAGGGGGGGGAAGACTCAGCCAGATTGCCCCCGGCTCCGGAATCCGAATAGTTTAGGTGAAGCGGGCGTCGTCCCGTGGCGGCGGTGGCTGACAAGACGCGCGCCGGAAGACAGAGGTACCGAAGCTACAAGAACTGCAACAGTGACATTCATTTCTGGTGATAGTTGCAATTCTGTCATATGAACCTTACAAGCCCTGCCAAGCTTTTTTTCTTCTTGATGGGTAGCCCTGATGGAGTAGCCCTTATGTCATGTTTCGTTTCAATTTCCCTCTGACTCTCTAACCCCTGCGTAGCCGTTTTTAACCGCCCCGGTTTATTAAGAGAGTCAAGGTCCAAAAACTCGATACCAAAATAGCAAGTCAGAATACAAGGGTGTGTGTGTGTGTGTGTCCCGCAGATACGAATACCAGGTCGCTGTGCCGAGGCCACCGTTCATTTGTGAGAAAGGAAAAAATGCTGATGCCTTTTTTTGTTACGGCTGATGTTGCTGCGCCGTGAATCTTGTTTCTCTTGTCGGAGAGAGGGTGGTGGGCCTGCAGCTTGACAAGCCGGGGAGTACGGAGTAGGTAGGTAGGTGAGATAAAAAATGCATGTCTCATTTCGGGATGGAGGATAGGATGGGGTTTCAGAGAGCAACAGGCAAAGAGACACTTTGCTGCACATAGTAAGTAAGCCATTGCATACCCTATTTTGCATTTGCATTTGGATTGTGATTTGACTCGTCTCTTGCGCCGGCTGCCTCACCGGCCTTGCTCCGAGTCCCCGAGTTCGTTACGATAAGCGATGCCGAGTCTCTCCACGGTGCCGAACCCCCCGAGAATTCAACACTCACTACACTCACTACCACGTCAGTTGAGGTTCCGTCTCTTCTCTAGAAACCGTTTTCCCGTTCCCACCGTAACGGACCCTTCCCGGTGAAGATGTAACTGCACAATGCACTGCACCTTTTGCGTGCATTAAAAATATCCTTGGCCCTTCCCTTTCCCCCCCCAACACCCCCGCCCCGACTCTCATCGGCACCACGGCGTTGTTGCTTACAACGAGCTGCATAACGATGTCATAACGGGACAGACGACGCCGGTAGCGTCGATTTGAAAGAAAGGGGCAGAGAGTCCATGACGTTAGAGTGAGCTAGCTAGAGGGTTCTTCATGTGCAAAGGGTTTTTTCCCTCACTTTGACAGCTGTTGATAGCCTCTCCCTTTTTTTGACGTCAAACGTTCGTGATATCTTCAAGAGTAAAGTTCTCGTGGGTGAGGGGAGTTGTTTCAACTGCAACGTGTGGAGAATGGGTGAGCGGGAGATCATCAATGAATCTACATGATGACCCAGGTTTGATCTTCAAACTCTCTGCAACCCGCGATTATTCGAAGGCTCCATGGAAGAAAAAAGCGTCATATTCTCCGCGTAATTCCCACGACATGGGATGTACGTATACAAACCGTGCATGCGCCAATTTTTCCCGTTGCATCCTCGTGTCTGAATACCCTCACCTCCTCAGGAAGGTCCCTAAAAAAAGAAGACCCCTGGTTTTTTTTTCTTGCTGTCTCACCCCCCTCTGTCGTCATCCCGCCCGCTGACCTCATCGTGCAGAAAAGGGAACAAAAACATCATTTACACGCCCCCCTGCGAACAAGGCTTGCTTGCTTTACGTTGCATCGACGCGGGAAAACAGGGCGGCCGCGGGTGTGGGTTTGTTCTGGTTGGAACCGTTTATTGTACAGGGGGGGCTAGATAAAACGGTGAGCAAGAGAGCTGGTGAGGCGTGCGAGCGAGGTAGGCTGGACGCGTAGGCGGTGATGAGATGGCAGAGAGCCCGTTTCGTGGTGACGTGGGATAGGTTATATTCGTCCTAGTGCTGAACACTACGCCGTCAAGACACCTTGGCGGTCAGCAACTTATTTGCTATCTTCGCTTCTAGAAATGTTCTAATTCGTATACCGATGTCATCTTCTTCGCTATTCGACGGTTGAATACACCGGCTGTATCAACCATGTCCTCCAACGCCGTGCTCCGTTCCGTCATATTCCTACATGTCCCATCCCATCCGAGAATTACCATATACCGCGGCTTGTAAGTGATCTTGATCCAACACATGATGCTCATGACATAACTCATCCATGCTTCAACCCTCCATGTTTACATCCGTCTCCTTGCCCAGGTTCTTGAGTAGGAAACTACGCTTAAAGTACTCATTGGGATGCACCATTGTTTCGAGTTGGTTTTGGGTCATGACACCTTCATCCTTGGCCTTCTTCATCTCTGCCTTGTGTAGGTATTCAAAGACACTGTGACAGTTAGAAAAAGTCCAAACCAAGACTCGACGCGCTGAGGGGGTTAAATGCTTACCGGTTACACGCCATGTGATACTTTTGCTTGTCCTTATCATCCTTGATACCCTGAATCACAGATCGATCATTCACGCCCATGCTTTGCACAAGCGCTGTGAGGTTCTCCAGACTAAAGTGCCTGTATGGGCATCCGTGAGCCTCACCGGGACCTGGTGGGTGCTCTGTGAGAATCTTCTGGCAACTAAAGGGGCTGTATCCGCCTCCCCTTCGGTTGGAATCACCACCAACGTCACCATATATGTGACGGACATTGTATCGGTAGTCCTTGTTGAAGGTATCATCTGTAATCTTGTGGAAGCTGCTCCTCCAGAACATGAGAGACTCTTCCAGGTTGAGTCCAATGCCCTTGAGGAAGAGGCCGTATTGTAGACGACCATAGTGCTTCAAGTGAGCATCCCGACGTAGCGAGCGATGCAGATGGGACATGCACGCCGGGAAGTGTTGAGATAGATTGTCGATGTTGGCGGCGCTGATGTGAGCTCCGGGCACTGCGGCTGTGTTCGACGAGTAGGCCGAGTCTGGAGTGATAAAGTTCTTGGATAGGTGGTTAAGGATAGGAGTAAGGCGATCGTCTTCATCGAGTCGGGGTAGCGCACGAGCAGTCAACTGCAAAAGTCAGCATCGTATCAAAGAGGGACGGTAGGTCCAACTTACCTCGAGTTGGCGCTCAAGTCGTGAGCTGAACTCTCCAATGACCATACCAGTCTGTTCACGACCTGGCACAAATGCCTTGCCTGCCTTCAAAAAGACCCTCCGGCTCTCGATCAACTCGGGGACTCGCTCCCAGTCCACCTTGAACCAAGAATCGTCTTCGGCGTCTCCCTTCCTACCACTGTTGAATGCGGCCAACTCAGCGGCGTATTCCCTTCTCTCATCCTCTGTCACATCCTCGCACCAGTCCAGGCCCAGGGTCTTGACGAAGGCAGATCGCTCAGCAAGATCATCATCGTTGAGCCGGAGACGGAAAAGCATCGTCTCGACACGAGTGAATCGGCGCCGAAGGTCCTCTGTGGACGCGAAAGCTAGTCGAAGGATAAAGTGGCTGTAATGATCTTTTTGTCGTTGCTCGAAAATCTTGGTCGAGCCCGAGCTGTTGGCCTCAAGGTTCAGGTACTTCTTGAGGATGGGCTTCATGTGTGTGGCCGTCTCGGCGGGGGACTTGTTGCGGAACGAGCATGCTTCAAGCTCAGCGAGGACTGCCAGGTGTTAGAGATGAAACAATTCACTGCAGAATCCAAGAACCTGCCTCGAAGCCTGTCGATGGCCCATTGCTCAAACTGCTCAAGTGTAATGTCTGCAGTGGGAGGATCCGCGTAAAAGTTGAGACGATGAGGATAGTCGAGGTCCTTGTACTGGGGAGTAGCAAACTGCTTCTTGCGATAGTCGACGACATTTCGCCTCTTGGGGTCGATCCGGTTAAAGTCTTGCCGCAGCATTTTGTCGTCGTCTTCGTAGCCGTCGTCGTCGAGCGTTGCTATGAGGAATGTCGCAAGGTGAAATTCTGGCGTGGATACCAGGAGGTGACGGGGGGAGGCGTAAAGTGGAAGACGCGACTTGACGCGTCTAGAGTCGCGAGGTGGGGTCGTGTTTAAGAGCCCGTTGACCAATCACCAGGTGCTAAATGTCGCGCCCCGTCCACTGTGGATCTCGCCTCAGGGATCAATCACGGTTCCCCAGGGGACGCAAGCAAGCAGACCATGTTCTCTAACTGGAGGGGTTACTTGGCAGGCCATTGAGATATAGAATAGATGCCAAGAAGCTTATATCTAGCCCGATAGAGAATTATCATACTTATCTATGATTAGTCTTGTGTTCGGAGTATATTCTCGAAATATCCATCTCTAGGCTTCTGGGGAGAATCTAGAAGGCCCCTCGGCGGGTACTCCAGTTGCGTCCTGAGGCGTCATGACCTCAGCGACGAGTTCATAACTTCACCTCATCGCCGCCACATAACTTCTGCATTTTCAATACAAATGAGACTCGTCTTTCCGTAAATCCGTCTCATGAAAATGACGCCTCAACTCCGGAACAGAACTATGCCACAGGGGATGACAACATGTTCATACCTGGTTCCTTTCAGAATCCCTCCAGGTGTGCGTACTTCTATTCCCTCACCTTCCTGCTTGAGGCTAACCATGCATCGCTAGCTATCTGACCAGGCTGATTCCAGCCCGTGTCTACTCTTTAAGCTCCCCCCTGAGATACTTATACAAATCTTCCAGCATGCTGCCCAGCCAATCGACGGAGTCATGCTTGCGTTGTCCTGCAAGAGGATGCTCGCTGCCTCTAAATTAGCACATCTACAAGTGCCTGATCGCGATCATCACGTCTCCCGCGGTAGCTCAGAACCTCTAAGGCCCAAAGGAGATAGCTGTTCGTGTTTCTTGGTAAGTGATTTGCTAAAGCGATTCCGACCTCTCGATTCTCAGGGTCGGACGAGTCGTGCGTGGGGTTGGTGTCTCGATTGCAACAGATATCGCCCAAGACGAAAACAATATTGGAGCGACCTGCTGCGCAAGACGAACACAGAGGACTGGGCCGACGTCCACTATTCCTCCTGGGACGAGGGCGTCGACTGGTACAACAGAGACATAAGGAGACAATGCCCTCCCTGCGCCGTGGGAGGATATCGGTTGATAGCAGAGAGGGAGGATAACGAATGACGAGAAAAGATCACATCCGAAATTTTTCCATATGAACTCTATTTAGATTCTTGGATGGATGCCTTGCGAATCACTCTGCAGCCGTTGCCGCTCGTCGTCTCACCCATGTGTTTGCAGGGTCCGCATGACCTGGAGCCGATTCCTAAATTCTCTCGGTCGGACCTTCTTCCCCCGCTCAAACCCGAGCCTTCAAACCCAGCTCCCTTTACTTCACATCATTTCATCCTACTTGCGCCAGAATAAATTATACCATCGCGACATTGTTACGTCGGGATTTTTTGAGGCCAAGGGCCATGGTCCTCCTCTTGGTTGAAAGACCACGCGCTTGCAGACCCCTTTCTACAGCGCCTTTTGTTAGTGCCGGTGGCACAGGTTGAGCCCGGCCATGTCCGACCCTATCGATATCCCTCTCAAGAGAAGCCGCCTCCAGGGGGCGGCCCATGGGACACGTCCTTTTCCAGAAGATGAGGGCCCATACATGGGCTATATAGAAATCTTCCAAAAAGTATAGAGGCTAGGTTTCCCCAGAGCTTCTTCCTCTATGCTAACATGGAGGTCAGTGGCCACATCTATCAAGCCGTGTCCTCCGGCTCCGGCAAATATGTCACAGTCGGTTCGCGATGCGACATGCCCCCTCTCGCCTTCATTGTCGAGAAGAATAGGGTTATGAAGACGACTACGATTGCCGTTCATGGAAGAGATCTCAAGCGCGCGATCGCACGCGCCATTCCCGAGGTCGAGGTCAAACCCTTCGAGCTGGCTCTCGATTTCAACACAGTTGTCAAGCACTATGCCGACTTGAAGGAATCCGTTGACTACTTGTCCACGTGGGAACCTTACACTGATACGAGTAGAGAAATGGAATTGCTGGTAAATGACCTCCTGCTAGAGCGCGCCCTCTACGATGGCCTCGATCTTGAATCCCTCCGAGAGCAGGGAATCCTTTCTAGCACCCACATCCATGCTATCCGCGAAAGATGCGTTGACCTTGGTTTGGCTGATCTGGAGATTTGTCACCGTATCGGTCAATCATCCGAACATCAAAAGGAGGAATACCTGAAAAGTCAGAATTACCGGATTTACCAGCTTGCCATGGAGGGTAATCTTGGTGATCTAGTTGCATTCTGCGAGCCCCTCCTAAGGTCCAGGGAGATTGAGGTGTTTTTCAACTCTGATCTTCTTTGGAGACTCCTCGACAATGGCTTTTTCGATATATACCAGTACCTACTAGATCTCATCGACCGCACGCGACCGACGGCAGTCGACGTGCCTGATCCTGACTACCCCGACATCACATACGATCCGTTTTTGTGTCGCCATTCGTCTCGGCCATTACCCTACAGTTCAAGCCATGGTAGCTGAAGAAGCAACTTTTGAGGGGTATATCGCGGACGACCTTGAAGCGGGCGTCGACCGCGTCTTGTCACCTCTCCTGGCTGCAGTCCTGTGGAACCGCCCCGACATGATTCAGTTGCTCAAACAGTCTCCTATGTATAAGGAGCGCCTTACACAGGCTGTTCACCTGGCCGCCGAGTTGGGGTCGCCGGCCATCATTCAGACTCTCAGCGAGACTCCCCGGAAGGAGATGGGGTATGGTCCAATGGTGAACAGGTATCCTCCGCAGACTCTACTGGGAGGGCTTCTTGAGCTGCCACAACAGGACTTGTCCTGGATCAACTCGTCTCCGCTCTCTTTGTCGCCTATTGGAAACGCGAATCTCTCTAGTATCAGCCACGCGGCGTACAGCTGGGGTCTTGAGGCTCAACCACCATGGGAAGGTTTTGCATCCATCACTGCAACGGACTCTTCCGCGATGGCTACTCCTTCCCCTTTCACGCCTGCCACATACTCCAGCCTGCCTACACCAGTCGAAGAAGTCATGAACCCGCTTTCAGCCTTCTCTCCCGCTTTGCCATCAACCACTGGGTTCTGTGCCTCCACGCTCGCCAGTACGCATAGCTTCGGCCAGATGGACACGCCGCTGCCGATATCTGCACGACCTAGTGATGTCCCTCTATTCATAGGCCACACGCAGAGCTACAAAAAGCGTCACAAATCTGGGCGCGCCTCTCTGGTAAGGCTTGAACGGCGATGTCAAATCGTGGGCAGTTTCTGTGGTAACCGCATCAACCAACGCGAGTATCTGGAGATATCAAATCACTGTGCCGACACACATAATGCCTGGAAATTGGGACTTGAGTCTCTCCGCAAGATCATGAATAACCTTGCACCCAGTGGTCTCGTTGAGACTCTCGCTAGCCTCCTTGTGGCGGATGCTCTGGTCTGCCAAATTTCTCAGGGAGAAGACCTTGTGTCTCAGTAAGAATCCTTCTTACTCCATTTATATCCTTCTACTAACATCGGGTTCAGATTTGTCGCCGATCTATGGCGCTGGAAATGCGGTCTAACTCAAGTTGAAACAGCCTTGTTTGACAAGATTGCTTGCGCTGCTTGGAATATCGACACCGTTCCTATCTCAATTGCGAACACTTGTAGGCCCGGATTTGGAAACTTGATAAGAGAGCTCGTCTCTTGCGAAACCTGGAAGCCAACTAGGATAGTGTCGTGTGGCCTTCGGTTAGAGTCAATTCAGCGACAGATGAAGACTCACGAGAGACATCCGAGACGCCTCAAACAAATCAAAGAAAAACAGCACCCCTCTAAGTGTCGAGGAATTACAGGATGGTTGGCCTCTATCTCCTGACCTGGAGGAATCTTGGGGGAATTCTATCTGCATCGAGGATTTCTTTGATGCGCCAGCTTATCACAAAGACCAAGTAATGTCCGAACCATCAGATGGAAAGTCAGTTGATGCCAAAGTGGCCACACTGCTTGAATCGGTGGCCTTTACGATATTTATCGCAGCAGCATCGTGTAAGTCTCAAGTTCTTCTCTTGTACTAATGCACTAACAATCGGACAGCGACCCAGCATACCCTGGCAGAAGACCAACGGCAGTCTGTTGCATCGCCACTCTCAGTTGACAACCAATCCCGCGCAATGGTGGAAGAATTCCTTAGCCTCAAGTCTGAGGACGGGTTCTCGTATGATTCCGGTATTGGCATGGAATCACCTGTCAAGAGCTCTGTCAGCCGGTACATACTAGAGATGCGGGAGGCGAGCGAGAAGCGGACTCGGCTGCCCTCGACGACTCCTGTGGCATCGAATCTGGCGAGCCTAGCAGGGTTTCGCTCGCCAAGCTCCACTGAGGCCATTAAAAGTCCCATCTCAGGTGCGCCACCGGTGATGACGACGGCGACTACTGTCTTGCCGCCAGCGGAAACGTTGGATACCTTGGGTCCAGGTGAGACGCCAGACGCGGACGACCTCGACTTCCAAGGTCTTGGCTTCCTTGACTTTCAGGACTCCGAATTACTATGTATCGACCCCCAGGACTTTGGAATTAATGACCTTGATTTCCAAACTCAAAGAAAGGAACCTCAGAACCAGGAGACTCAACATCTGGAGCCTCCTCTGCCGGTCAGCGACTCGCCCGCTGCCACAACACCCCGAACGACTACAATCAAGAAGAAGGCTAGCTGCCCTCAATGCGAAAAGACGTTTTCAAGTGTGAGCAACCGGAACAAACACATCAGAGAGGGATGTCGGCTTGGAGAGAAATCGACGTATCCTTGCAGATATCAAGCTTTGGGATGCACCAAGTCGCTCAGCTCATACTGGTACCAACGACGGCATGAGGCGGACCGTTGCAAATACAATCCTTCAAGAGCCCGTTAATGAAAGAGAACGATGGAATAACGACTTATGTGATGAATGATTGGGTATACCCTTTGGCGTTTATTTGGAAGATAATTTTTGGAGGCATCCATAGATGCATAATGAACACGCAGCGGTTTTCTACTTTTCTCCTTTGGACAGCCATTACAACCAGAAGAAAAAAAAACAGCTTTCCTTCTTCATCAGTTCGTTCAATGCGACACATTCAAGCCGGTGGCCTCAATGCAAAATGCAAGAGGCTAGCTTGTGCACTGCCCCAGAACTAAGGACCTTGTCCCAAAGCTACCAACCAAAGGTTGGGGAGATCTGAGTGCGAAAGACAAGGATCACAGTCTGCCTGCAGGTAGGCATTTCGAATTGATACATTTCACAGGCCTTGTTTAGCTTTGGATTGGGAGCTCTAGCTTCGATTGCCACATGCGAGTGACCTCTAGGTTTCTGTTGCCTGACGCCATCGACGGTCCGAGTCTAGAGCGCCCGCGACGGGAGCTATGGCTTGGATGGAGGGAGGGAGGGAGGGAGGGGGAGGGAACCTGAAGCGCAGCGGCGGCTAGAGGCGTTAAAGACATGATATGACGCACTGAAAGAAAGTCTGGCGGGAAAAGACACCAGACAGAGCTTCAAGGAGGGTGAGGGTGAGGCACGGAGAAGAACCCTGCCCAGTCTCGTCAAGTCCGTCGGTCGGGTACCAGCTCCGCCATCTCCACCGCGCCATGGTCCATGGGCCATGGGCCTCCACCGAGTGTCGCCCGCAATCGGGTTGTGGACGGGCACTTTTGCTGCAGCCGCAGGGGACGTTGGTGCGGAAATGCGTGACTCGCCATAGGGCTGAGTGGTCAAGAGGACGCTGCAGCACGGGCGCTGAAACATGTCCTGAGAGATGGAGGAGGGATGGATGGATGGATGGGCCTCTCTGCAGCAATGCTCTCTCATTCATTCCCTCCATCCATTCATCCTCCACTTACCTTGAACATGTAAGACGCGCCAGGGACGGGGACGGAGTGACGGGGCATCTATACAGCATGTCCAATATCGGCCCAATGGGTTAATGCAACTTGGATGTCAACATTGGATGGATCCACGTTGAGTTGTCTCTTGAGATCTGTCGATTCAGATGGATCCAAGGGTGCCAGGCCCTGTTAGCCTGTCCCAGATGCATCACCTCCTCGTGAGACAACAACAGCAGCAAAAACGGCCCCCACACCAGCTGATCGTCCTCGTTGTACCAAGATGGGTCCATCCATCCATCATGGATGGATGGAGGGGCAGTCCACACTCTGCAGAGAGCCCTTCCGGCTGCCTCGCCGGGCTGAGGCTGGAGGAACAGGGTCCCTGTCTCTAGGCGTCAAGGTGGCCAGTCTTATTGGGTCGTGGTCGCACTTTTGCTGGGTCATCGAGTCCTTTTTCCTTCATGCTTCCTTCATCCGCCTCGTATTATATGACGTTCCCCTCCCCTCGACCCTCGTTCATCAGCTTCAGACCCATTAACTAACGGCTCCTTCTTGGTGGTCGCATCAATCCACCTCATCTGATGAACAGCACAACAGCTACTCAGCCTTTATAATCCCCCTTCTATCCCTGCGCCTTCAAATCCTCTTGCTTACTGAAGGGCAATGATCTAGCCCCCAAATTATGGCTTCCTCCACCGTCTTCTCGGCAAGGCGCAGGCCGACACCGGGAGACTCTGACGATACCGACATGAGCACACCGCGCTCTGCTCCCGGGAAGCGGATCCCGAGCTCAGAGTGGGAGAAGAAGAGACCCATCATCACTCGCCTGTATCAGGAGGAGAAGCGCCCGCTCAAAGAGGTCATGGAGATCCTGCAGCGCGAACATGGCTTCACTGCGACGTGCGTCTACGCCTTCTTTCCTTGCTTGCTTGCTTGCTCTTTCATGACCCTCACTGGCCGGGTCTTGCTTGTTATTCTATCCGTCCTTACGGTAAATCGCATTGGATTGACTGGCTGACTTGCCTTCCAGCGTCAAGATGTACAAGTCGAGGATATGGAAGTGGGGGCTCGACAAGAAGCTCAAAAGCGACGAGGTCCTAGCTATCCTCATCATCAAGACGGAACGAGACGCCCAAGGCAAAGCCTCCGAGTTTACCATCCGAGGCCAAAAAGGTCGATCTCGACAACATCAACCGCTACATTCGACGGAATCCTGGACTGGTAGCTCGCTTCCGTGCTGGCGAACTACCCAATGTCAATACTCACATAGAAGTGAACTGCCGAACACCATCACCCGCCCCGAGCCCGTCATTACCACCGCCTCCGGAGACACTCCGAGTCGAGCAGGTCCTGGGCCTGTTTAGGAATTACGTCGATGCATCCTTTTCCAGCGGCGCCTGGAAACACGAACACAATGTCTACTGCGTCAGTCGAAAAACGAGGGACCAGGGCGAAGAGCTGTTTGAGCGAGTCATAACACTATTTAGCCTCGTCAACCGATGCACGATGCGGTATGACGATGTATCCATCACACAGGTCCTGAGCCCGGCCTTTGAGTCACTCAGGGTGTTGATAGGATCAGAGAGCCCCATCTTTGTCGTTCGCACAATCTGCCTCGTATGGTATCTCAATCGACATCACCAAAAAGATCTCACCAAGCTCGTCATGAGCTACGTCGCTGGCATGGTGCCCGTTATCCTCGGCCAAAACCACCCAATGTCCCGGGTATGGAAGATTCTAGGATCTCAAGAGTTTTCGGAATTCTACGAACTTGCGACACGACTCTACGCTTCCCTCGTGCCAGACCTGGAGGAGCGGATAGGACCAGCAAATTTACTGACCACAACATTATACGGTGACCATATTGACTGCTTGGTCAGCAACAACAAAGCGGCCGAGTCATTAGAAGTGGCCACGCGATATCGAGCAAAGACGGATGCGACCGGGAAGCGTCATGCCTGGCTATCCGAAATTGCCATTACCCAAACTACCATTCAGTGTACAGTCAAGAGTGCTGAAGGGAGGAACGACGAGGCCATCCAGTGCCTTCAGACCCTCAAAGAATACGACATGGACGACGACCAACAAGCCGTGGTGGATATCCAGCTGGGCAACTACAGCTTCCGCTTGGGCGACATTTCCTCCGCTGTCCACTGGTACCGAGAAGCAATGGGACTCCTGGGCACACCCGAAGGCGATGAGCGCTTACTCGAGACTTGCCTCGCCAACCTGGAGACGGCACTGCACAAGCAGGGGGACCTTGAGGAGGCGCGGCGGTTACATCACTACCGCCTGGGCCGATTATCAGCATTCGCGAAAGACTCGAGCACCTTTGCAAGCCTCCCCTACCCAATGGACAAGACCAGCGACCAGCCCGAGGTATCTACCGCTTTGCTCAGCCCCCTCGACGGTTCCAGCTGCTCCGGTCAGCAGACCCCTGATTGGTTATGGGGCCAGGGTGACGCGGTACCAAATGGGAGACCTCTAATAAGCTTGACCTGATGCTTGCAGCTTACAGTAAAGCTAGCCCAGCTCGCTTCGGCTTTGCGTGCGTGGCCCGGCTTACTCATCACATATTACATACAACATGTTGTCTTTTTTAAAAAGAAACTCATGGAATTCTTTAACGAGGTCATTTATTCTCTTTTTCTTGTATATACCTGGGGCGGCTGTTGAAAGCCGTGACGCGACCACGAAACGGAATTATTTTATGTATTACGCCAAGGAAAAACACGACCCCATCATCCCAAAACAGGGACGAAAGAAACACGAAAAAGGGTCAGCAAACGAGGGAAAGAAAAAGACAGAGACGTTTGGAATCTAGGTACACAGCCACACAGAGCTGAAAAGGAAAATAACGGATCAGGAGGATCAACATGGCCCCTGCGAATAAGTGAGGCTTTGACCTCAGCTCTGGACTAAAGAGGCATCATATTGCGGTCCCTCTCTATTTTTTTTAGCCACTTGTTTGAAAGGAATCGGACCGTTGTCTACAAGAGAGGGAGAGATTAGACTAGATTCCCCCGTTGTCGAATAATGACTTGGATCATCTATTTTGAGCCTGCCCTGATGGGATCCGTGATGTGATGATCATCTTCAAAGGTACTCATGCGGGTAGTTAGTTGTTGACTCAACACGAGGTTAGTGAGGCTGAATTGAGGCGATGTGTGTGTTTATGCTGCCATCTTGTAAGCTGCACGTGCGTCTTGCAGCACGCGACCATACTGCTGGATTGTATGAGGTGTTCCTAACAGAGGTGGTCTGTTGAGTCAGGCCGGGAGAGGGATATGTGGCTGTGATGGATGCCCAAGACATGGTGGTTATAACTAAGGATAAAGAGTTACAACCAAGCCACGATGGTTATAACCAAAGCATGATGGTTATTATTAGGTTATAACTGGGACGAGTTGGTCATAATTCAGATGCGACGGTTATAACAAGGTAGGTTAGTGATGACTTAGACATAGCGGTTATGACCGAGGCCTTTGCGGTATTCTACAGTATTTGGGGTCAGTGACAGCATATTTTTAATATCCGTATTCTTCGCCATTGTGGCATCCCGTCTTTATAACGGATGTTTCCATTGAAGGAGGCTTAGTAGTTATAACTAGGCGCGATGGCTATAACTTACACATGGTGGTTATAACATAGATACGATTGTCATAACCAAGCCATCGAAGTTATAACCAAGACATGACAGTTATAACTAGACATGTTGGTTATAACTAACTCACGGCAGTGCTACCAGGCTTCCTCTTCGACGCCAGAAACTAATTGACGAGAGGCGGCGACAGCATGAGAAGTGCTGTATGACATCCAGTTAAACGCCGGTGTCGTGTTAATAATTGTGGTATTTATAACCACCACTAACAATGTCACTGCCTGGGAAGAGAAGCGCCCAGCTTAAAGTATCTCGAGGGAATGTTGACGTCTTTGCTTAGTGATATTGTTTGTTGCGCTTTTGCTTCCTCCTTAATGTCATTTAGCGTCGTTCTCGGCACACAGTTGGCTTGTAAGTAGGAGAAGGGAGATTGAGCTCAGTATCTCAACGGTATCCGTACGTGCCTGCCCTCGTTTTTGGATCCCAGCACAAGTCAGCCTTCTAACAGGCCACCAGCATGTTGATGTTACTGTTGTTGTCGGTTCGGCCGAGTTTCTTCTTATGGAGACAGAGCGTGTGTTTGTCATAGTAACCAAGAACACAGTCTTCAACTCGACACCTTGAACTTCTCATCTTGAAGCCACATTGTAACACCAAACAGGTAACTATTTGTGTTCCCTCTAGAGATCCAACACGGGCCGACTGTAGAAACACAGCGTCACGCAGGATGCCCAAAGCGGACCAACTCGCATGTCGGCCATGTTCTCTGTGCAACTACTCAGATATTAATATCCACTAGTCTCGAGGGCTGGTGTGGTATTGTGAGGGTTACTCCTCCTCTCACAAAGACAGAGTGCTGGATACAGTAACCTAGCATTTGCGGTCCATACAAGAGAAGCATCCCATCAATGTAGCATAGCAACTGGATATGTGTGTTTTTAGACACGCGGCGGACACCAATTCTTTGGTTATGGTTCCATACTGCGATCATTTAGAAGGTAGCAGGATCAGTAGAGCGCCTTGTTGGGGATATAGGTGTGACAGCTGACGAGAAGCAGTTCGTGGACGGCAAACAGCCTGCCTCTTCCGGGATGGTACTGTAGCACATACACATGGTCTCAATTCTTGATGAGGTGAGAAAGCCAAAGATTGTGCTACTCGAATGGAAACGATGATCTGGTCCGCCGTCGGGCTACTAAAGCTCGTCCTTGCAATCTTGATGGCGGCTTGGAACAGGTCTTGGTCGTTTTTCTCAATCTCGCCGAGTGTCAATGGCAAGCTTCTCAAACGGCGATGACACAAAATGGGTTGCATAAGCGAGCCATCTCTACACTCGTGGCTGGAAGCAGATCTACCCCTTTGCTGGAGAGCATCAAGGCTTGGACCGTGTCGCTCTTGAGACTGGAGCCAATCATGGCCGTTTAGGGGAGCTATATCTGCCCCAGGCCGAATTGTCATGAATGAAGCAGGTTTCTGCATGGTTAGGTTGCGGAAGGCTGCATGATCACCGTATACTTGCACATCATATAGTGGAGGCATAGTGAGGAAGCCTGCCATTATCAAGGCTCGGCGCAACCCAAGAGCCGCAATTGATGAGATTGATAACAAGCTAAGATTGGGATCGAGGTTTATCTGTGGCTGGAGGGTGAGACATTCCTTGCTGAGGCTTGGACGTTTGACGCCGCGAACAACAAGACGGCGTTATCCGGGCCGCATAAGATATGATGAGGTGGTTGAGAAGGTTATCAATCGTATATCAAGCTATTAATAGCGATATCTCTTGACCTATTCGGAAGATCATGATGTTGCGTTTTTTGGTTCGACAGTTTACGAGTCTTGGCTTAACAGTACATCAGTTACACTTCAAGCCGTCCCATCCCAGCCTTCAGATTAACCTTTGGCATCGGCGACATGTCAAGACAAGCTAGCCAATGTTTATTCAAGACGGTGCCTCCTATCCAAGACAATTGTCACGGGATTTAGCACATGATGCCACCCTTCAGCATGTCTTTTTTGCCTGCAGTGAGATGTGTGCATTGAAGTGGTGAGCCAATGAAGTGGCCGAATGGGCCATGTGGTCGAGGTAGAGGACAAGATGCAGTGCCCAGAAGGCGCCAAAAAGAGTTTTTCTGGCATGCGGGAAAAGATGGAAGGGATGAGCGCTCGGTGACGCGAGTGGTTTGGTTTCTCTTTGTTGCAACGTGAAGCACTTGACTTGACGGCCGACCATGCATGCCATGATGCGATACATACATACCCCAGCTTCGCTTGGCAGCAGCAGCAGCAGCATTGATTTGCCGCTCAAGGCAATATTGGCGATGCTGCCCGCGGATTCCGTATCCGGGTATAACGTCAAATGAATTTTACTGCCCAATTGGGACTTCCAGTATGAGGTTCTCCCGAGACCCCCGACCGGGACGGAAGTCGGGGAGGCCGGAGGGCCGGAGCGGAAGGCACGGGAGATTGACGGCGATGACATCGGCGGCAGAAGCGGCACATGATGATTTCTTACGCCGGGGGGGAGAACATCAACGTCATCAACAACAACGAACCAGTAGTCAGCAAGATTGAAAAAAAGAGAGAGAGGAGGGAAAAAAAGACGATCGCAGGACGCGCAGGAATGGAGCAGGGAAAGCCTGCTGCCCGCCCGCGGGTGGGCGATTGTAGGGCTCCTAGTGGCCCGCTCTGGTGGGCTTGGGTGCAGCGGCAGTCAGTGGGCTGCGAGTGGGGAGAGATGGAGAGGATGGGGCCGAGAACGGGAAAGATGATGCATTTCTGGCCCAGAGGGACGGGTTTGGGAGGGCAGGGGTTTGAGAAGTTGGAGAAGAAGAAGTAAAAAAAAAAAACAAAGGGAGGAGAAGAGGGAACAAGGTAGTATCGAGTTGGGGAACATCAACTCTAGCTTTGTTGAGTCCATCCACCTAAGTTCAAGATATATTAACACATTGTTGTTTTCTTCCTTTACTGTAGCAACTCGGTTGCATAGGTAGCGCTCAGTTGTACGCGTTCCAGATGTGAAGCCGGGCGTGTTTCGCTTGCTTGATAATGGATCTGGGACGGGACCAGGCTTCGGGATGCCACAATGGGACAAGGGGGCCATGGTTGGATGGTTGGGTCCATTTTGGTGGTGCAGACGTGCATTGCGCAGGTGTAACGAAGCAAGAGGGTCAAGCAATGGAACCGACGTTACCTGCAACCTACAGATTGTACCTTGCCTTGCCTTGCAGGAGATGGATGGACAGACAGGACAGTCATAAACACTCAATCCTTCAACTGGACAAGAATGACAGTGTTCCGCCCTACTTTGGATGATAACCTTGGCGAAACGAGACCCAAGACTTGTCCCTTGTCCATGTCTTTGTCGTCGACCGAGTCCATCAGAGTGAGAACCAGCGAGTTCATGTTGGGTCTTTGTGTGTGTCTGCGCGCATCGCATCTCATGCGCGTGCGGGAAGCTTGATGCCGCCCCCCCCCCAATGACAAGGTTAATATCTAGAGCCTCTCTCCCCACGCTCGCTCCATGAATCATTCATTTCAAATCGCCTCAAGGATCAATTTTTAATCAATCAATCGAGCGTCTCCCAGATAAAGACGAAAGAAGACAAACCTCACGCGCGCACGTAAGGAAATTACACCCCGTCCATGCACGGCACAGCGTGACCATCTTTTTTTCCTGGGTCTCTCTTTCTGCCCCCTTTGCCGCTGTCGCCCATCAACACGCCACGAGCGAAACATACCATCCTACGTCTCGGGCCACCTTCGTCTCCGTCTCGTAGAAGTGAACCGACCGGGTCGAAGAACCACAATCGCAAATTGAACCCGCACGAGACCAATATTTTTTTTTACATTCCCCCATCTGTTGCCCACTTCTACAGCGCTTTCTTCTGGGGGTACCCGGCCTGCTGTTGTTGTTTTTAGGGAACACCCTAGGTACCTTGACCCTTCTGTGAAGCCGTTCACAGCTGGAGCAACCACCCGTAAGTTTTTTCTCCGCTTTCTCGTTTCCGAACAAATTACTTTAATCTTCTTTCCCTTTTCTTTTTACCCTTTCTCTGATTAATTCCCTATCGCCCTTTTGAACGCCTTTTCCCACACTCAACGCCAAGTTCACTCAAGGTTCGCGTCTAGCACAAACTCAACTTTGCCTCTTCTTCCCGCTCCTTCCCCCCGAAGACCCGTCTTGGCTCCAGTCAGGACACAACAACCTGAGCTTTCCATTGTACACAAGCCCCCCCCCCCCAGGTACCTGATCGCTGCGTACCATCCTCGCCTCGCCAGGCGTGCAAGGGTACCAAACTATCGAGTCGGACGGCCCCAGTTTTTCCGCCCGCCGTCGCAACTTACAAGGGAAGGAACCACTGGAAGGGTCACTAGAGGGTCAGTCGCTGGAGGTCATTTGGAAGGAAAGAGTGGACTCCATCGCCCATCGTTCGGGGCTCGCGCGCGAAAAGACCAGACGGCAAGAGTCACAGCTACGCTACGCAGTACAGCTGGGCTGGAGAGAAAAAGGCAAAGGACCCGCCCAATAGTGCAGTCGCGCCCTTGCTCGCTCCTGCCTCCAGTACCTACAGTCCACTGCCACTACTGATACTCAACTGCTACTATCGCTCCTACCAGAGTCTAGTCTAACCCAAAGGTCTGGACCCACGATCCCATCTCATCCAACCATCCTTGATCTCTACTCGACCAACGACGTCGATCTTGGCTTCTTTTTCCCCTTTGGCCTTCTCCTCTTCTTTCTCTTTCCCTCTCCCACCCACTTTCGCTCTCTTC